>CAMOHE010051538.1:0-71756 GCA_946598075.1 Artocarpus hirsutus
GTCTAATCTACCTCTCACATACACGACCTGATATTGGTTTTTCTGTTAGTTTTGTGAGTCAGTTCATGAATAACCCAACAGAAGAACACATGGAAGCAGTATATAGGATTTTGAGGTATCTCAAGATGACACCAGGAAGAGGTCTGTTATATAGAAAGAATGAGAGTTGTGAAGTTGAAGTCTTCTCAGATGCAGACTGAACAGGAGACATCTCAGACAGGCGATCTACATCAGGATATTGTTCCTATGTTTGGGGAAACCTTGTGACTTGGAGAAGCAAGAAGCAATCTGTTGTCTCAAGGAGCAGTGCAGAAGCTGAATTTAGAGCACTTGCTCTTGGTATTTGTGAGGGCATATGGATACAGAGACTTCTTAGTGAACTTGGAGTATCAAGTGAGAAACCTATCAAGATGTTCTGCGACAACCAAGCTGCTCTCAGTATTGCGAAGAATTCTGTGCACCATGATAGGACGAAACACATCGAAATTGATCGACACTTCATCTCAGAAAAGATTGAAAAAGGAATTATGCAGTTGATCTATACTCCTACGAAATCTCAAATAGCAAACATTCTCACTAAAGCTCTTCCAAGAACTAACTTTGAAGAACTGAGTCACAAGCTGTGTTTGCACGACATTTACAACGCAGCTTGAGGGGGAGTGTTGAAAATCTTCCAAAGTTAGAATCCATATTCTAAGGATTAAACAAGGAAATATTTAGCTGATTGACAGCTATAGAATCAGGATTTATTAGGTTGTAATTTGACAATTTTTACTTTCCTAGTTTAGTTTTTCTTTCCGTTACTAGATTAGAAAAGTCAACTGCTGTACCACTATATATGTAGCATCTATGTATAATTTTGATTCAGAGAAATAAGAAATATTCAATATTCTCTCAAAACTCTCTCAAAACTTTCACTCTCTCAAAACTTTCATTTTCCTTTAAAAGAAACACCCAACAAACACGAGTGTGGTCATCCGTAAAAGTAATAAACCATCTTTTATTGGTAACACTTGAGACACGTGACGGACCTCAAATATTACTGTGAACTAATGCAAAAGGTTTGGAAGCATGATAATGTTGAGGAGGAAAAGGATCACGTTTATGTTTTGCTAATTGACAAATTTCACTCTGAAATGAACCTTCTTTATGGAATAACATAGGAAATAAATGTCTCAAATAAACAAAGCTCGGATGCCCTAGCCTATAATGTAGAAACATTATTTTTTGTCTCCTAGACAGAGAAAGATTTCCTACAGTCTGTTGAACATACCCACTCACAGACGCATTATCCTCAAAATAGTATAGCCCTTCAATGTTTTTAGCACTGCCAATCCTCCTCCCCGAGATCTGATCCTAGAAAATACACATAGAGGGAAAGAAATTAACCACACAGTGCAAATCTTTAGTAATTTTGCTAATTGACAACAAATTACAGGAGAGGCCAGGCACGTGGAGAACATTTTTAAGAGTAAATTTAGAGTCTAGATTAACAATTCCCGTTCCCGCAACAACAAAAAATGACCCATCGGCAACCTTGACTTTATGATTACCGGGGCTAAGAACATAGGAAGTAAATATCTTCTCACAACCAGTCATATGGTCCATCGCTCCTGAGTCTATGATCCAAGGCTCACCTTTTTCTGTTAGGCCACCAAATGCAGTCAGATGGGTACCTTTTTGTGCCATAAGTGACGTGGAGGAGGACTGAGAGATAGATAAACATTTGTCTGAGTTGTTCTAGCTATTCTTTTGAAAAAAGTCTTGCGGTTTCTGGTTGTTTTCCTGAATTAGCCTTAGTAGCAACTTGGAGTCCTTTCCCTTCACGATTACGGAATCGGTTAGGAGTCAAATTCGCTGGCTTGCCATGTATTTTCCTGCACGTCTCCTTGGTATGGTGGGGCTTAAGATAGTGCTCACACCACTTCTTATATCGTTTTGAGTCACTGCCCTTATTTCCATCACGATCTTGGCACGGTTCCACACCTCTAGCCACCAGTCCCGAGGTTTCCAATAGGGGAATGCTGGACCCACCGAGCATTACACGGCGACGACTCTCCTCTCTTCTTACCTCAGCGAAGATCTCCTCTATTTGTGGTAATGGTTTGATCCCCAGTAGGCGCCCACGGACGTCATCCAACTCTTTGTTCAGTCCGGCCAAGAAGTCATAGATCCTGTCGCATTCCACCATTTTCCTATAAATAATTGCATCTTTAGGATTCTTCCAAGATGGAGTAGTAAAAAGGTCCAATTTCTACCAAAGTTTAGTCAGGTCGTTGTAGTATTGAGTGACGTCGTTTTCTCCTTGTTTTAGGTTTCTCGCCTTATTTCTGAGTTCAAACATTTGAGAAGAATTTTCCAAGTTCGAGTAGGCAAGTGTCACAGCATCCCAAATCCGTTTTGCAGTAGGAAAGAGTATGTAGGTGTCTGCTATATGGTCCTCCATAGAGTGAATCAACCATGCCATCATCATTGAGTTTTGAGCCTCCCAATTCGGATAAGAAGGATCATCGTGGCTTGGTTGTTTGATTCAGCCATCCAAATTTCCTAATTTACCTTTCCCTTGAACCACCAACTAAAATATAACGAGACCATTTTAAGAAGTTTGTCCCATTTAACTTATGATTGGTGATTTGGAGAGAAGTATGATTCGAGTTTTCCGAAATTGTAGTGGGAACAATTGTGGAGGCTGGTTGCGAAGTGCCAGAGGTCACTTCGGAACCCTTAACTCCTCTTGCTTCTACCATAGCCATTTTAACCATTGTCTCTCTCAACTCTAAATTCGCTCTAATACCATGAAGAACAAACTAGAGGAAAGAGACAATTCTCTTGCATTGCACCTATTTATTAAACTTGGAAAACTTAAAATACAAAGACTAGCCTTTGCTTTTTATTTTGCTTCCTCGGCAGATAGGAAGGAATCACGCCTAACTAACATCTAGGATCGGTTACACCTGCTTATTTTCCAAACAACTAACTGACAAATAAAAGTAAAAAGACTAAATTAGACATGCTAACATTTTCATAACCATAAAATACCACGACTTGGACCAAGAGAGAGCCCAAAATTATTGCCCATAAGCGGAGCTTTTACTTGAGCCTCCAGCAACTGAGGTCATGCCTGTTTGGTTTTCTAACCAATATTAAGGCCTAAGTGATTTTATTGAGTAACAGCGGCTCTTTCACTTTTGTATGGCTATAACATATTGTTTATTGTTTAAGTATGTACACCTTCTTATACTTTTCCTCCCTTTTTAGATCTGGTCGATCATCCATACAGGATTCATGGGCTAGTAATGTGACTTGGCACCAAGGTTCGTTTTCCTGTATAATATTTTCTATTCAGGATGTTGCTTTGAAATATTACGATGGCTCTCATGCTTATTTTAATGGCAGGAAACCTTCTGTCACCTGGTTCTTGGGAGGATGCTCTGAATGGGGTCACGTCTGTGGTATCTAATCGTTCCGACTCATTTTTACTGCATATAAATGGCCAAGAAAATGGGAAAAAAAAAAGATCTCTCTCATACACCGTCGCACACGCGCATGGTGAACCTATGTTGTTTGCCCATCAAGCTTTCTTCTCTATCTCTCTCTCATTTTTTTTTTTGGCCAGCCTCCTATTACAGATGACATTCTTCTTTTATGGTGACACTAGTAGTGCATGTTCATCCTTTCCCATTATTTGTTATGTAGCAAAACGGATTTTGTCGTGTAGTTTTCAGTCTATTAACATTGCGATTTCTAATGTAGCAAATAGATAGTGAAAATATTTTCGTACTGAAATGCCTTGCTCCAAATCAAACTACAAATTATTAACTAACATTAGGGAAATTTTCTTGCCTGAACGATGCTTCCTCTTATCTTTCCTCCACTTGCTTAGTTTTTGATATTGGTTCTGTTGATTTTCCTGGACGAGATTTGTCTACTATTCTGATTAAGGTTTTTTTTTTTTTTTTTTTTTTTCAGATTTCTTGCGTTGGTGGTTTTGGCTCAAATTCTTACATGTATAAGATCAATGGGACTGCAAATATCAATGCAATTAGAGCTGCTTCAGAGAAAGGTGTGAATCCATACCGGCTTTTCAGATGGAGCTATTAGGGTTTGGTATTCTGTTCGTCTCTTGTGAAGTTGTGGTTTCTTAAGTTCTTAGAGCATTTTTTCTAATTTGTATTGCAATGCAACGGAAAAGGAAAAGATGTCTAGTTACCTAATAGAAAGTGGAAATAGAAACAATACGATTCCTTTCCAGGGTTTACTATAAATGGGAGTTCTAATAGCTGATATACTGTGTCGTCCTTGTGCATATGATTATAAGTCAATATTTAGTAAGGCTATGAAAGTAAATTGCGTTTTTTCCAATTGAAAGGAAACAAAACGAGGGGTAATTTAGGATTAGCTTTGCTTTTTTACTCGTTCTCTACATCATGTTGGCCCCACAAACTTAGAAGTTAAAATTCTTCATTTTGTTGGTAAACTCATGAGTAGGTGGGAAAGGTAAACATTCCTGTCTTTCCCTTTGCCGGTTATGACAAGTAAAAACGCTCTTAATGGGTTCTTTACCTTGAAAGATTGTCCCTGAACAAGAATACAAGGGGTTTAAGAAAGCATGAGAATAAAATGGAGCCAAAGATATCAGCTAAACCTATATATTGAGCAGAATTAGCTTATGTTTTATGCGTGCAAAATGAAATGACCCCCTCAACCGTGCAGGTGTAAAAAGATTTGTCTACATCTCTGCTGCTGACTTTGGTGCCGCAAATTATTTGTTGCAAGGATATTACGAGGGAAAGGTACCATCTTAATCACTTATCATTTCAAGGTTTGTTTGTATGAGCATTGGATATATTGGCTTTATTTTATTTTGATATATTCACTTAAAGCCTCAAGCATTTGCACTTTAATAGGAGTCTCCTTTGTCTTTCTGAGGCATAATTCTAAAGTGGTATTACTCATCTTCTAGTGTCAATTAAGTGTGTTCACTATCTTATTGCAGTAGTGGTTAAATTTTGTTTTTATGCATGGCGTCAATGATGGAATGCTTACAGTTCGGTGGTTAATTCATTGTATGGACTGGAACATAAGTCTTCTTTGGGTGTGGTTTGATCTTATACAAAGTTCTAATTGCATCTTTTTCCAATGCAGAGGGCAGCTGAAGCAGAGTTATTAATCAAATTCCGTTACGGGGGTGAGCTTTCTTATATTCTTATTATTTAATTCTATCTAGCTGATAAGAGAAGTGAGAAAGCGACCCGTCCTTAAAAACTTTTAATTAATTAAACTTTTCTAATTTGAAAAAGATTCTCAACTGAGAAGTAAAGGTCGTATGATTTGCTTTGTGATAAGATCTTTATAGATCAGTTGTGTATAACTTGCATACCCTCTATTCAGGAGTGATTCTGAGGCCTGGATTCATTTATGGAACTCGACGTGTCGGAAGCATGAAATTACCTCTGGGTGTCATTGGTTCCCCACTGGAGGCGGTTAGTTGCTGTTACTTTCTTATTCAATATATGTTCTTTTTTTTCTGGCGTTTATGTTCTCCATCTATCTTACAATGGCTAAGATGACAATACGTGACCAAAATGATCCACCAGAACATCTGTATTATTTATAGATTTAGCAGAACATAGGGAACATGCTTTCAAAAATTTAACAGATTATATGCATGAATGTTCTAACATCCTACAAAGTACAATATTCTATGTTCTTCCTGTCTCTTTCAGGCTATAGAAAAAATGCCAACTCTGAGTGACCTCTCTAGTTTGTTATCTGAATTTTTTACCCTCCTCGTATCAACCTGCCTAACGACCGAAAATGTGGAACGTTAATTCGGCTTAAGCATGTAGAGCTATAACAATTGTATTAACATGACTGCAGATTCTGCAACACGCAAAACGTCTGAGCCAAGTACCGCTGGTGGGGCCTCTGTTCGTTCCTCCTATAAACGTTACTTCAGTTTCAAAGGTTGCTCTTAGAGGGGCTACTGATCCCGTCTTCCCTCCTGGAATTGTAGATGTCTACGGAATACAACGTTATAGCCAGAAGAAGTTTTGAGTCCATGTCTCGGTTTCTCTTCTTTTTCTGTTTATCAATACTACAGACTTGAGAAAGGAAAAAATTTGCATGAAATGAGAATCTTTCATGCCCGTTACTTGCGAATCATAGATGTTGTATGGGCCCCGTTGAGCCAATAATGTGCGCCAAGTTATGGCAACATTTTTTGTTCGATTTTTCTGTTTGATCAATTTAGTAAATTGTATAGGTTCCTTTTTGTTGTCCCCCCTTGAAATTGTAAAAATGCACGATTTCTCTTTCATTTGTACATTAAGGACAAGAAATTGAAAACGACGTATCGTTCAATCTTGTAATAAAAATTTCAACCAACAAACATCTCAAACCATCTGCTACGATGAATGGGTTTTAAAAGGGCATGCCGTCTTTCTCAACGTCTCTAAATTGTAAAGAGATACGGCATTTCGTTTCCTTAACGACGGCTAATTCTACGATAGATCGACATTCAAATTCAATTTAAAGCTAAATTCTGAACAGTCGAAACTAAAAGTTGAAATAAATTTAATATAAGATGTAAAATTTTTATATTGTTGTAATTATAACATATAAGAAGTTTATATCGTTGTGTAGCAACTATATATGGTTGAAATGAAGCATGAAATCCAAGCGCTGGCTTAGAGGATTTTTTTTTGTTTTTTTTTTTGAAAGAGTTGACATTGAGGATTTCGGTCGAGAGTATATGATTGACATAATTTTTATTTATTCTGACATAATATTTTAATTACTTCCACATATTATTATTTTAAAAAATAAAATAAGAGACGAAAACAATGCATGTAGTGGTAGGAGTGAGGTGTGGTATCAGGTATCGAGTTTGAATTTCTGTTGAACAGATGAACTGCTGCGCCAAACTCGGAGACTCGGAAAACCTCGCACAACCCAAAAACCAACAAGAAAGTAGGGACACACTTCAGTTGCAACTTTGCTTTCCAGCCGATTTCTTTACTTGATTCCATTTGCTCCCACCAGCAAGCAAAGAGTCCCATTGTTAAAGCCGGAAATGCCCGAAGCCGGATTCGAAGATTTAAGACTAGCCCTAAAGAGGGTTTCGTTATATGCCCAAACAGGTAATTATTATTATTATTTGAACTTTTTCTAGATTCTTTTTTTAAAAATAATCTCGTTTGATTACGAGTTGTGTTTGACTATGATAATTTGACTTGTTTGAGTTGGAAAGGTTATGATTTTAAATATCGATGGTTGGATTATTTTTTTGCAACGCAATTTTGACCAAAAACAGCATAAGAGAATTAGTGAAGCATTCCTGAAATGAACAGTAGCTGGTTTATTTTTATTTTATTATTCCTCGGCCTTGAATCTCACCTTCGCGTAAGATGAATTGCAGAACTAATTGGTGGATAGTCCATTGAAAATCATCATCAGTATTCATTCTCCAGGCTCTGGTAACTTGTAAGCTCTCTAATCTTTTTTTTGACTTTTTTTTTCCTTGTTAATTTCTTAATCTTTTGCAACCAACTTCTAACTTTTCTATGCATTTTTAATTTTGTGTTTCGATTGTGATCGTGTTTCTTGTTGGTGTCTTTGTGTTTATGTTTGGCTGCCGAGAAAGTGTGGCAAAGGATTGGAAACCTAAGAACTCCAGATTTTATATCTTTACCAAAAGAGAGAGTATTTTATGAGTACTTTGTTTTCCCACTTCTTTCTAAACACTTTTAGGGTGCACTTGTCATTTATGGTATCGTTTTCGTTGATGAATTTGTTGTGGGGAACAAACAGGTGAAAAAAAAATTACAATTGGGTTTTCCTTCCGTTCCTTTTTTTTTTTTTTTTTCAGTTGTTGTATGTTCTGCTGATTTCTTTCTTTCTATCGTTTTTTCCCCCTACCCTTTATCTCAAAGGAATATGTTTGGTTCTACTTATATATTGCGTGAATACATGAGAAGTGTAATTATTCCTGAGTTTTCGCTTGATAATTTTAGTTCATTAAGCTGCATGTTTTGAATAATATACATTCAACTTTTCTAACTTACTTGCTCTTGCATCAAGTAAATCTGCTATCCTTTCTTTTTTTTAAATCTGATTATTCTTTCCATATAGTTCAATGGCTGCGTCAAACAGTGGAACTTATTTGTCAACAGACCCTAATAAGGTTGATGACGTTGAGGAAGCAGAAGCTTTCGACGTCCCTCCTCCTGCAGAGAAGGTATGATTTGTGGGAATATACGCAATCATGGAATTGAAAATTCGTACTTGAGGGTCTGTTGAATTAATAATTATGTTATTATGCGTTTTGACTTTTTTCCCCCATTTTGTTTCAGTTACTTGTGTTGGGTGGAAATGGATTTATAGGCTCACATATTTGTAAACTTGCTGTAGACCGTGGTTTGTCTGTTGCAAGCGTGAGCAGGTTTGATTCTTTATCTTTTTTATCAGCCTTTTCTTTTTCTTCTTCATCGTTTGTTTTTATCTAATTCTGAGAGGAGGACGCCATTAGTCTATTGAATCTACATAATCCTTTACAGAGGTGGCCAATTTCAGCCTGTATAGCTTTAAAGCTTTATTTATTCAAAGAAAATTAGAAAAAATAAAAATAAAAGGCTTTTATGGGAATGGAACCTCAAAACAATGGACTATGGAACATGAAGGTATATTATAATATATTTGCTTGCTTTAATGATTTCCTGTCATCATTTGCTAATGGTCCTCTCTAAACATTATGAATCCACACTGGATCCTCAGAATATTTTCATAACGAGCAATATCACGAATTGGACTGAAGTAGAGCCCACATTTTTCAACCATAAGTAGAGCTTTTACGTTGGCCTATTTCCATTGAGGATATATGTGTTTGGTTTTCTTAGCGAGACTAAGGTCCCAATATTTTCATTGGTAACAGCTTCTGCTCTTCTGCTTTTGTATGGCCATAACACCTTGTTTAATGATGTAAACCTCCTTACAATTCTTCTCCCTCTTTAGATCCGGTCGATCATCCATACAGGATTCATGGGCTAGTAACGTGATTTGGCATCAAGGTTTGTTTTCCTGTATTATATGTTCTATTCAGGACATTGGTTTAGAATATTATTATGATGGTTCTCAAGTCTCAACCTTATTTCAATCGGCAGGAGACCTTTTATCACCTGGTTCTTGGGAGGATGCTCTGAATGGGGTCACTTCT
Source organism: Artocarpus hirsutus (assembly GCA_946598075.1). NCBI lineage: Eukaryota > Viridiplantae > Streptophyta > Magnoliopsida > Rosales > Moraceae > Artocarpus > Artocarpus hirsutus. The sequence goes on from CAMOHE010051538.1 coordinate 9,215, forward strand.
GTGGTATCTAATCGATTTACTCATTTTCTGTGTACATGAATGGCCATGTAAAAAAAAGAAAAAAAAAAGGTAGGAAAATAATTTGCAAGACACACAAGCACAATGGTGAACCCATTTAGTTTGCCCGTGACGGTGTTGTTTTACTGGCTTCTAAGTAAGAATGACATTCTCATTGTCTTGTGGCATCAGTTATGTTCATTCTTTTTAGTTTTTTCTTAAGTATTAAGTAGGAAAATGGATTTCATCTTGTAATTTGCAACAACTAACATTGCAATTTCTCATGTCGTAAGTGGAAGGAATTTATTTTATTTTTATCTAAAGTAGCAATTCTTTAAATCAAGCTATTAACTCCACAAGAAAATGAATTAAATCAAATAATTAACTAAACTTAGGAAAACTTTTTTTTAAATCTAAATTGTGTGTACTCTAGCCTTTGATATTGGTTCTGTAGCTTTTCCTGGATCAGATTTGTCTATTATTCTGATTAAGGTTTCTCTTATTATAGATCTCTTGTGTCGGTGGTTTGGGCACCAATTTGTACATGTACGAGATCAATGGGACTGCAAATATCAACGCAATTATAGCTGCTTCAGAAAAAGGTGTGAATCCACACTAACGTTTCAGCTGTACTTGTGATGATTTGGTAATTCTGTTCGTCTCTTTTGAAGTTATGGTTAAGTTTAGGACACGGTCACTATCTTGTAATGGATTGTAAAGGAAAAAGGAAAGGTTTTGGAATGAAGGAAAAGAAACAGGAAAGGGTTGTTTATTTAACTGTTAGGAAGTGGAATTGGGAACAATATTCAGATTCCCTTTCTAGTGTTTTCAAACTTTAGGACTAGGAATCCTACTTGCTTAAGTATCAAATTGTCCGTTGCACGCTAAGTATTACTTTACTACATTAATTTAGTAAGGCTACAAAAGTTATTTTGTGGTTGTCCATTTGAAAGGGAAACATTTCTGCGTTTCCATTTCCCTTTTATGACAAGTAAACTTGTCCTTACGGCTGTGTACCTTGAAAGATTTTCCCTAAACAAGAAAAAAAAAAGGGTCTCAAAAAGGATGTGAATAACACGACAACATAGATATCAGCTGAACCTAATTAGTGATCAGAGTTTGCCTGTGTTTCCGTGTGTTGCAGGTGTGAAAAGATTTGTCTACATTTCTTCTGCAAGCGCAGTAAAGGAGGGGAAGACCCATTTATTTTCCCCATTATTTCGTGGCTATTATGCTGGAAAGGTACAATCTTAATCACTCGTCTTTCAAGCTTTAATTATAAGAGCGTTGGATACATTGGCCTTATTCTATTCTCACTCATCCATGTAAGCCGTTTCAATATCAGCATCCTTTGGCCTTAATGCTGTGGTCGTTAAATCTTGTTTTCATACATGGCTTCGATGATTGTAATGAAAACAAATCGGTGGTTGGTGTATTATATGGACCGGACGACAAATCTTGCTCGGGTTGTGGTTTGATCTTATACAAAGTTCTATTTGCATCTTTTTCTAATGCAGAGAGCTGCTCAAGCAGAGCTACTAAATAAATTCCCTAATGGAGGTGAGTTTTCTCATCTTCTCATCATAACCTCATTAAAATCAGCTTTGGAATTTTAATTATGCCTAGTTGACAAGAACAGTGAGAAAGCGACATGTCTTAAATCTTAGCTTAATTCAATAACAATAAAAGGAACGAGTGAATCCTTTTCCCCCCCTTTCAAATTGGATTGTTTTCAGAGGGCTACTTTAACTTACATACCCCTTTATTCAGGAGTGGTTCTGGGGCCTGGATTTATTTATGGAACTCGCCGTGTAGGAAGCATGAAACTACCTCTTGGTGTTATTGGTTTTCCACTGGGGAAGGTTAGTCTCTGTTGTTCAATTTATGTTCCTTTTCTGGCATGAGTCTTCCTCATCTTTCTTACAAAAACTAAGATGAAAATGCATGACCAATACAATCCTTGGGAACATCTGTACCATCTATAAATTTAACGGATAACATGCACACTGCAATATTCTATTAACTGAAAATGTGGAGGGCTAAGCCATGCGATAAGTTGCTTGTATAATTGTATTAACATGACCGCAGATTCTCAACTGCGTAAAACCTTTGAGACGATTGCCGTTGGTGGGGCCTCTGTTCAATCCTCATGTAAACGTCACTTCAGTTGCAAAGGCTGCTCTTAGAGGGGCTACAGACCCTCTCTTCCCTCCCGGAGTGGTAGATCTCGACGACATACAACGTTACGATAAGGAGAAGTTTTAGGTTCATGTCTCGGTTTCTCCACTTCTTTTTCAGTTTGTCAATACTACAGACCCGAAAAAGATATTGCATGAAACGAACATCTTCAGTCAACGTTACAAGTTTTTCTTTTTTCTTTTTTTAAATCATAATAATTAGTGCTTTGTTATATGGGCCTGGTGTTTTTACGGGTTGGTTGTAATATTTATTTCAGTTGATGGAAATATGCCTTTATTTTAAAAAATAACAAGCAAAAGTAATGCTCGTTACTAGTAAATTAGAGATGTAGCATGGGGTCCCATTAGACCAATTGAATTTTCTGTTTGATCAATTTGGTAAATTTATGAGTTCCTTGGTTCTTATATACGTGAACAAATTTTGTTCATAAACGACAAGAAGGTAGAAACGACACGTTTCAAATTACAACTAAACGACATGTCAGTCAACCATGTAAAAGAAATTTGAAGGACCAAACAAACAACGACATGATAATGTCTGAGACTAAGACCAAGTTACGAACCGCGATCAATGAATTTCAAAACGACATAGATTTGCAAGAACGACGCAAAATTGGGCACCAGAATAATGAGCAGCTAATATAATGATAAACCGACATTTCGTTTCAATTTAACAACATAGATACAGCAAGGTGCTAAAGATTAAGAACGATCAATCCCGTCGTTTTTCCCACCACCAGAATTTTTAGATCACGATATATGTTTGGTTTTGAGACGCAGAAGCTATGTATAGCTTAGAGAGAGTTTGTCTAGGCCTGTTTGATTTTGTTTCGAGGATTTTTATAAATGTTTTTGCTCTTTTTTTTATTTAAAAATTTTAAAAACATTTTTAGTATAATTTTAAAAAAATTTTAATTTTTAAAAATAAAATCATTTTTATCTGTTTTAAAATGAGTTTTTTTTATGAAGAGTACGTACGTCTTCAATAAAAATAACAACTCATCTTTAAAAAATAAGTAAAAGTAACAACACTTAAATTAAAAAAAAAAAAGTTTATGCCGTTCGTTTACTTAAATGAGGTTTTGATCTAGAATGACACGGTAACTTAAAAAGGATAACTGCACGTATCGTTTTCTTAACAAATAACTAAACAAACGACATATCGTTGTACATTTAAATATATTCTGTTTACTTTTTTTTGAAGAGCAATTTTCTTTCTCCTCTAGTCAGCAAAAAATAAATAAATAAATAAATATAGAGAAGGAGAAGAATTCCGATTTGCGAATTCACTGGCAGCGAGTAGAAGAAGACGACGACGAGAAGAAAATGAACCACAACCAGCAATCCAGCGATGGAAGGCACGACGACGACGCAGCCCTAACTGAGTTTCTCGCCTCTTTAATGGATTACACTCCGACTGTTAGTCCTTTTCTCTTTTTCTCCCTTTCAATTAATCCTCTTCGATTCGATTTCCGAAACTCCCTTTCGCATGGTTTTTTGCTGATCTTTTTTATTTCAGATACCGGACGAGCTAGTGGAGCATTACCTTGCCAAGAGCGGATTTCAGTGTCCCGACGTTCGATTGTAGGTACTTCTTTGCCTTTTCAATTCGTTTCCCTTTCAATTTCGCTTTGCTTCTTGTTTTAGGGTTTTTCTTTCTTCTTTTTTTTTTTCCCTCTTTGGTATGGAATGATTTCTCGGCTATGCGTAAGTTAAGCTAACTAGAGGTAAGCAGTTGGATTAGGGCGAGATAGAAAAGGAGGATAATTTTACAGTATTTCACAAGCCGAGTTGATTGTCAAGATTTTTTTTTTTTAAAAAAAGTTGTATGCTTGGATAAGAAAGTTATTGAATTAGAATTTCGTTTGGTGAAATAGGGGAAGAAATGAATGCTAGAGAATAAGTTGGTTCGGCTTAGATATTAACTGAAATAAGATGAGTGTGAAACAGGATGTTGATGATGTGTTATTAAAGACAAAATTAGTGGTCTCTCATGATGCTAATTTGTTGATTTTGAAGTTTTTATTTTTCGCTTATCCACTTATGGCTTGTACATAGACCTGTTGGTTATCTTATCTGTTGACTGTTCTTACTTGAAATATAATTGTTTCCTCCATGTTGATTGCTGAGAGTTACTGAAGGTTACATTTGCCGCTTAACAATTAGTCACCCAATTTACGTAATAGAAACCTGGTTGAAGGTTACATTTGTCGCTTAACAATTAGTCACCCAATTTACGTTAGAGAAACCTGGTTGTGATCAATTGGATTGCCAGGGGTTCGTTACTGTGCTTGGAGAAAGCTTCTTCTTCTTCTTCTTCTTCTTCCCATCAAATTTTAGAGATGGATGCCATAATCTAGTAATGTCACTTTTCTCTAAAATTCTAATCTAAAAATTTTACTGCAATAAGGTAAACACTCATGGTTGTCAGTTGTTACATCTCCATGTGGCAGAACTCTTAAAATGGCATTCCTTTGAGCACAATCAAAGAAGCCTGTATTTTCTATCTTTGTTTTTAGAGTGTATTACGAATTTAGGAAAATGACAGTATTCTTCTTGTCATTATTTCCTTTGCATTGACCTTTTTTCTTTGCCTCCTTTTGGCAGAATTAGGTTGGTGGCTGTTGCGACGCAGAAGTTTGTTGCAGAGGTTGCAACTGATGCTCTTCAGTAAGTCTTTCGCCTTAAGACTTGGGTTTGTTCACGCACACATATTCATCACGCCAGTTTGGTAAACAAACTATTATTTGGTAATGTGGTTCTTGACTCCGAGAAACAACTAAGCTTGTAAGACATCTGCCATATACATTAGGGGACTTGGAATGGATCTAGATTTCTTTTAATAATTGAAGATAGAAAGGGAGCAGTGGGGAAGGCGGAAATGAAATGAGAGGTGTAAAGTTGTAGCTTAACTTGTTACCTAGCCAAATATCTTTTGTTACGTTAGATGCAGCAAGATGAGTTATTCTATGGATTGTAATCTAGAAATTTAAATTTTTGGTTGCGATCATGTTTTATGGCTGCATTGGCTTTAGGTGTTTAATGTTTTTTAATATAATCTTCTACGGCAGGCAGTGCAAAGCAAGGCAGGCATCAATCGTCAAGGATAAAAGGGATAAGCAGCAAAAGGTATCACATTTACCTTTTTATTTATTTAGGAAATGGTATCACATTTACTTTGTGAATAGTATTTTTGGTTCGTTTAATTTTTCTGGTCTTCTAATTTCTTGCTGAAGCAGGACAAACGCCTTATATTGACAATGGAGGACTTGTCAAAGGCATTGCGAGACGTGAGTTGCCGTATTTTTTTGTTTTCATTGACTTTCATGGCTGCCGTTTCTTGACCTAAGACTCTTCGTTAAGTAAAAAACGACATTTAAAAACATTAACCAAGTAATGATGAGACTTCAGATTATCCCCTTTTAGTTTTCTCCTTTTAACTAATTGGTCAGCTTTTGTATCTTGTTTCTGACTTTGTGTTGGATGGTGCAAAATTTACAAATAGCACATAAACGTGTTATTAAAAGAAGTTAATTGGATATCCTTTTGTTATTGTGCGATGAGCAGCATGGCGTGAATGTGAAGCACCAAGAATATTTTGCTGATAATCCTTCCACCGGAATGGATCCTGCTACAAGAGATGAATGAACTGTAGATGGATCTACAAGTCCGTTTACTCATTTTTAATGGCTATGTAAAACTGTACTAGAGAACTTAGCTATGTCTAAATCACTTTTTCTTCCATAAATAAAGTAGTTATCCTGTACAATTGTATCTTGATATTGTGAAAAATATTTGATATTTTCGTTCATTTGATGGGACATTGGACGCCTCAAGCAGTCTCTTGCACTGTTTCCTTTCTTCTCTTACACTCCCGTCGTTCTTTGAAATCTTTTGAACGATGGATCTGTCAAGCATGGTGTTTCATCTGCAACTATTTTATGGCTCTCGGGGTTTCAACAGTGGTTAATTCTAGACTTTATGCTTCGTTTGCTTATTCAGCGCAGTGCTGTATGGCGCCAGCTCTGCCACATGCCGATAGAAATCAGGTCCCACAACGTGGGCCCAACAGATGTGTTAACTCTCCATTAGTTAGGGTGTTGGACGTCGCCAGTGCTTCAAGCATTTTTTTTTTCCTTGTAACGTATAGTTACGCATAAATATACATTTAATATACCAAGCTAGCATTTTCCTATGATGTATATTTCTGCATACGCTCTCGCTTTTGGTTGTTGGTTCTGCATTTTTTATTGCATGTGGTTGCAGGGAAAATGAGCCATCCAAGAGATGGCCTTTATTATTCAAGATTCTGGTCCAAGGTACAACAATTTTTAGTCCCCAACGGCAAGTTGTTTCATTGATCCAGTTTGGATTACCAGTTACGTGCGTGCGTCTTCTCACACGTATGATATTGACATATGTAGATGTGTGTGAATGTAAACATGACATTATTTTTTTTCATTCTGTGTGTATACTCAACATGGGATTTTCCCCTCCCTTTGGAGTAAGGCCCTTGGTCAGGTTTTATCCGAGGTAAAGCTGCTTGCATTCAATAATCAAACATAGAATTTGTCCATCAATCTGAAAGTCAAGCTTTGAGCATTTTATGTATGCAAAAGAAAGAATGGAGACAGACCGGGCCAAATCATTAGAGGAATAGATCTTCCAGTCAAGGGTAAGAGAGAGAGAGAGAGAGAGAGAGAGAGAGAGAGAGAGAGAGAGAGGCCCATAGAACACGAAAAATGTGTTTAACCCTTCGAATGGGTTTGTCTTTTTCAATCTGTTATGTCTGTCCAAAACGAAGCACGTCCCGATTACAGCTGTCCCCATACTAGATATAAAGTTGAGTTAATGTGATAGTTCGAGTTCAATGTATTATGCTGAAGCATTTACTTTTTTATAGTACATTTTGGATTTTTAATCTTAATAAAATGTACATTAAATTTTATAATTATTGGTAATGGATGTACAATAGCTAAGAAGTGTAAAAGGCTTGCACGGTTTTGGCAATGAAATTAGCACATAAGTTTTTTCAAAGGCAAAGTCCATCATTTTAATAATAAAATGAACCTGGACACGTATAATAAAATACTAAACGAAAATTAAAAGCAACTATTAGACCAAAATTGCTATTGATTTCAAAATTCAAAGTATATTTTGTCAATTTTAAAAATTCAAGATACATTATACAAAAAACAAATAGTTCAAGGTATAATAGTATAATTTATTCCAACAGAAAAGCGACCCCCAAATGAGAGGTAAATATAATGCCAGCAGTAACGTGTGACTGGAATTGGCTTGTCCAGAATTATTGATTTAATGAATAATACTCAAAAGTCAAACCTTTCCAAGGAAGAATTTTCCAAGATTCCAATTAGACATTATTGATTTTTGAATCTTTGTAGCTTAAAGGTAGGAACTAAATCCCAATAACCCAACTACCTTGACCATGAAATCATGAAAATTATAGCCAAGATAGCATAAACGTATCCAGTTCAAAAGAGTACCTTTCAAACACCTATGAAAAGTCCAACTAGAGAACTTAAAAAAAAAAAAAAAAAAATCGTTACAGGAAGTCATAATCTTCATGGAAAGAAATTTTAGCTGATCTCAGATTATATTTATTGATCTAATTTTCTAAACTAACAAATTATCAAATTCATGACAAATTAGCGGCCATTTTTAACTGATTAAGGCAACCAATAGCATACACTAATTTTTACTTGAAAAAACCATAGGAGAACAACAGATATAAATCGATTCTCAAAACAATAAAAAATTAGTTTGAATTGACCCAAAAATTTCTAGCGGCAGTACTAACTTAAATTTAAGTGACCAATATTGAATGCCAAAAACTAACTAGAACCGTGTATTCTATTTGATCACGCCATTGACATGATTTGTCTATCTATTCAGAGTCAGGAGTTAGCCGTCTTCTTCCACAACCTATGACTTTGTTATTCTTCTACCTCAAAAGACCAGGCAATAAATATTCATGTTGAGTAACGTGGATTTCTTTTGACTTTTATGTTCTTTTGTATATCATATTTATGGTTCTATCATATAATTTGTTATTTTACTATGATTATATTACGAATTTTCTTGGTCACAAAACGCGTTAATATTATGCATAAGATGCTCTAGATACTTGCGAACCATACAATTTGTAGTCAGTACTTTGTCCTAATCTTTGAATAAAGGTTTTCAAGTGACAATATGTACGTATGTATAATGTGCATTATACAATACCTAACGCGTTTGCACTTAGGTTCTAATTTAAGGCTTTTACGTTGAAGGTTAATTGACTTCAAAGAAAATCATAAATTCTCGTATGACTTCAACGAAATAAGATGTTCAACATTATATGATTAAGATTTAAAAAGTTTCCGTACCAATCCTTTTATAGTCCCTCTTCTTTGTACCCTTTTTGTCCATTTAATATCATAAAAATAATATATATATATATATATATATCCTTGATCGCTCCTTATTATAATGTTTTTTTCTTTTTTTGAGAATATCATTATAGTGTTAGAATAGAGTGATGTTTAACTTTGTCTAAATCTGACACCAAAGGTGAAAAAAAATTTTAAGAAGTTGAAAATATGTAATATTTCATTCCCCTTTTTATAATAATATGAGGGTATATATATAATATTTTACTTGAACCGACATGTTGTTGCTTTTTATTGTTTTCTGTTTGTTTGTTAGGTAATTTTAACAATGTTTAAGCCGACATGCTCAAGGCTAATAGATTATTGACCTTCAGACGAAATGAGAATCTATACATGATTATTTGTTGATAACGCCAAAATGGTCCATAGGCATGAAAAGTTCCATTAAAATATTTAATGTTTGATAGGTGCTTAGTGCTTACCTTGTGTATAATAACAGCAGTTTGCGGTTCAAATTCCTACTTCAACAGTGTTTCTTCTATATGTTATAGTGATTTTAATTTAAACTCTTAATTTATCGTTTCTCAATCGGCCTAACTTACACCATTGGCTTATTTTTTTATTTTTTTTTTTTTGGAGGAAAAGAGCTTATTCTATTAGTTCAGTTCACATCCTTACGCTTAAAGTTTTCTAAAAATCGAACGCGGAACGAGTAGATGCACAAGTACATTCCAAAAAGCTTTGAAGACTTGACTAAAAATGTAGAAACATGACAGTGATGGCTCGAACTAAGTACAAATTAATCTTTTAATTTCGTAATTATGAGATACTTTATCATGATTAATTAATTATGAATCGACAATTGTTTTATTAGAACCAATCCTCCGCATATAATAAGACAAACTACCTATACTTTTCTAGCGACCGATGATCGATTTATGGCTGCTTCTAATTCCGTGTTTTTTTTTTTTTTTTGTTTTGATGTCATTTATTAATGATGAGAGATGAGAGTTGATCCTTGTGTTTTTATTTAAATCTTGGACAAGACCGAAAATTAGTTTATTATTATCACAATTAGGTGTCCATGTAAGAGGACATTAAAACGACGCTAGTGCTCTCAAGGAGAGCATTGACAAATAGATAATGACCCAATAGAGCCTTTTTGAAAACAAAAAAAAAAAAAACTTTTAATCCAAACCAATTTTATTACAATAATTTATCTTATAAAATTTAAATTATTATATTATTTTTAATTTAAATTTTTAACTTCAAACCTGCGTGTCCAAATGAGTTGATCATATAATACATGCATAAATAGGTTTTTGCACATATATGATCAAACATTGACAATAAGCCACGCATAGAGAAAGAAAAGAAAAGGAAAAAAAATTAAGTCGGGATTTGTAGGAAAAAGAAACCACAAGTGAAAAAGAAAAATGCAGCATATTGATAAAGATAGGATGGATTTGTCTCTTGAGCCTTTTGTTCAAGATTGGGACCTTTGAAGTTTCGTCTAATGGAGCTTAGGCGTATATAGTTTGAAAGAGTCTTACTTTGAAACTTAAACATTTTCTTTTTTTCCCCTAAAAAAACCTTTTCTTTCTTTATTTCTTTCTTTCTTTCTTTTTTTTTCCCTACCTGAGCTTATCGAAGCATAGGTGACCTTACGTACGTATTAGCACTCTTATTATAACATTTAATTGTTGTGATTTCCAAGAGGCAAAGTAGAGGAAGGGTTGCAAATCATTTAAAAAAAAAAAGGAAAGAAAAGAAAAGAAAACTCATAAGTATATTCTTAGTTCTCCATTAATTGATAATTAAAAAAAAAATCAAATCGGTTACAGCGTTCTAGAAGCATAATAATGTTGACAGTATATGTAATCGTGACAATTTTCTTTTGTTTAAACATATTAGAGTGCGTTTGGTAACATAGTTATAACTAAAAGTTAGAACGAATTTACTATAACATGTGAGAGTTTTATATTATAACTTATTTTTGTTCTATACTGTAACATGTAAGAATTTTATTATGTAGCAATTAAAACTATATAGTTGTTAGTGGGATGTTTTCTAGACAAAGCCTTAACATTTATAGATGTGCACGTTGATATATATAATTTGAGGTGGTCAAAGTAAACCAAAAATAATCAATTCAATAAGAGAAATCTAGAGAGAACTATCCTTTGACTGACGAAGTAACGACACACACACACACACATATATATATATGTATATATATTAATGTTTTGTCCTTTTAGCTAACGAGAAAAGTAGTTAGCAAGCAACCTTCCAGCTATTTTCTCTTAACGTAAGCAACGGATTCTTCTGCAGGGAATTTGATTATTGATCATTGTCAGAGCCTTTGTTTATAGGGCCATTAGTGTCCTTTAGTCAAAAAAATTAAAAAAAAGTTGCAATTAGCACACAAATAAAAGGAAGGTTGCGTTAGGTCATGAAACATATCGGGGGAAAAAAAAAAGAAAAAGGGCCTTTCCAAAAAATTCCTATCATGACCAAGAAGGATCCTAACATCCTTGTTTTCTCGGTCACATGTAATTGCTTAATTCTTTCTTCATGGGTGTTCTTGGGCGCCATGGCACACAACGACACGATTCCAGTGAAAGTTGGTGTCGTTCTTGACGTTGAAACTCCGGTTGCGAAGATTTGGTTAAGTTGCCTCAACATGGGCCTCTCGGATTTTTATTCCTCTCATCCTCAATTCAACACTAGATTGCATCTCAGCACCAGGGACTCCAAGAGGGATGTCGTCGGAGCAGCTAGCGCAGGTTCTCTCTCTATATACATATATATGTGTGTGTTACTTCTTCTTCATCAATTTGGGTTTTAAGTTGGTTTCAAGACTAACCAATGAGGATGAAAATTTGCGGTCAAATGACTGAATTAATGAGATGCCTTTTTCTTTATTTTTTTAAAATTAAATTTAAGAATGGGCATCGTCAACATGACCGCACAATATTTTGTTTTTTGTTTTTCCGTTATTACTAAATTTTATGACTAGGATGGAAGAAATTGTTGAACTTTTTTCTTTCTTTTCCGACTTCTAGCTCATGAGCAATGCTATGATGCTTTTTTAACAATTTTCTTTTTGGATTATGTACCTGGAGATAAAATAGCAAGCAGTTTCGCAATATAATATATATATATCAAGTCTGTTGATATACAATAAACGTAGGTGTTCCATGCACATTCATGATGAAAGACCAAGTGATTAGTTATGAGTACTATATATATATATATATATATATATATATATATATATATCTGTATATATACATATATATATCAATTAATTATAATCTATGACAACTTGATTCGGTGCTTTAAAGAAACTACTCGTGAAATAATCATCATCTATAAGAAAATAGCTAAACTGAATGACCTTCAAAATGATAAATCATCTTCACTAAATAAAAAAGAACAAAACTTGCCCGTAGTATATCTTTTTTCTTTGCTAATGGATTATTTTTTTTAATAAATTCTATTTAGTTGTGTTATACTAACAGATCACATTCATGTTTGTCTGCATGACCCTTATCCTCTCACGCGCATTCATCAATATATGGCACGCACGTACTTGTAAAAGCATACCATATTCTTTCCCATGAAAAATACATAATATTGTGTGTGTGTGTTGTGCATATATATATATAAAACAGCTCTGGACCTGATTAAGAATGTTCAAGTTCAGGCAATCCTGGGCCCACAAAAATCCAGTCAGGCCAAATTCATGATTAACTTGGGACAAAATTCCCACGTGCCCATTTTATCATTCTCCGCAACAAACCCTTCCCTTACTTCCACCGGCTCCGGGAATCCTTATTTCTTCAGAACCGCAGCCAACGATTCCACCCAAGTCAAGCCCATTGCCTCTCTCGTTAAAGCCTTTGGCTGGCGAGAAGTCGTCCCAATCTATTCCGATACCGACTTCGGAAGGGGAATCATTCCTTACTTAGTCGATTCCCTCCAAGAGGTCGACGCGCGCGTCCCTTACCGGAGCGTGATTCCGCCTTCGGCCTCTGACGACCAAATCGTCTCCGAGCTTTACAAGCTCATGACGATGCAAACGAGGGTCTTCGTCGTTCACATGTGGTACGAGCTGGGCTTGCGGTTTTTCACCAGGGCCCACGAGCTTGGAATCATGGGCCGACCGGGTGTTTGGATCATAACCCAAGATTTCACCGACTTACTGAGTTCGTTGAGTCCGAAAGTGATCGAGTCAATGCAAGGGGTTTTGGGGGTCAAGACTTTTGTGCCTCGATCTGAAGAGCTTGAGGGTTTTAAAATTCGTTGGAAAATGAAATTCCAGAGAGAGAATCCGACGGATTTCGATGCTCAGATGAATGTTATGGGCTTGTGGGCTTATGATTCGGCTTTTGCATTGGCCTTGGCGGCAGAGAAAGTAGTACAAAATGGGAGTAAAAATAAGAATAAAAGCTTATTTTCCTACGAGAAGAGATCAAATGTGTCAGCCAATTACTCAACTGATCTTGACTCTTTTGGTGTCTCTAAAATTGGTCCAAATCTCCGAGAAGCCTTATCGAGCACGAAATTCCGAGGCCTGGCCGGAGATTTCAGCCTTGTCAATGGGCAATTACAAACGTCCACTTTCCAAATAGTGAACGTGAATGGCAATGGAGGAAGAGAAATCGGGTTTTGGACACCACAAAATGGCCTAACAAGAACATTGTCGTTCAACAATTCAAGTAACAACACAAGTGGACAATATTCGACGCGGAGATCAAATATTCTTGGTCCAATCATATGGCCGGGAGAGTCAACGGTGGTTCCCAAAGGTTGGGATGTTCCGACAAGCGAGAAGAGGTTGAGAATAGGAGTGCCGGTGAAGGATGGTTTTAAGGAGTTTGTTGACGTGAAGACTGATCCTAACACTAATGTAACGCAAGTTATAGGGTTCAGTATTGACGTTTTTAAGGCTGCAGTGGACAAGTTACCGTACGCCCTTCCTTACGACTTCATTCCTTTTGCAAAAGCTAACGGTTCTAGTGCTGGCACTTATGATGAGATGATCTCTCAAGTCTCTTTTGGGGTAAGAATGTATATAATTCATAATCTTACATATATATTTTCTTATAGGATTTTAATATGATCAGGCTCAAGCTTATAAAAGTTCACTAAAATGTGGTATAATCCAATTTTATTTAATGCAAAATTTTGTGGTATATTTTATTGATAACAAATTATTGGTAATATTTCAGAACACAAAATTTTGGTCATGTGATAATTTTAATATGATCTTACTTGTTTACATATTAAAACTATATAGGGACTTTTATGATGTGTTTACGAAGAGGAATTAAACATAAATAATATATAGTGATTATTTTCTTGGATTTTTTTACTGTTTGATCATTCAAGAGAAGTGAGGTACTCTTTAGACTTTATTACTAAATATATTGACGGCTGTATTTTTTTACTTGATAGAACTACGATGCTGTAGTAGCAGACTCAACAATTAGGGCAAACAGGACTTTGTGTATTGACTTCACCTTACCATACACGGAATCTGACGTGGTAATGGTGGTGCCAATAAAAGAAAACAAAAGAAAAAGTGCTTGGGTGTTCTTGGAGCCTTTGACATGGGACTTATGGGTAACCAGTACTTGCTTCTTCGTCTTCATTGGTTTTGTTGTCTGGGTTCTTGAACACCGAATAAATGATGATTTTCGTGGCCCTCCCTCGCATCAAATTAGCACCAGCTTCTGGTTCTCCTTCTCAACAATGGTTTTTGCACATAGTAATTACCTCTAACTCCAAGCTTTGTACTACTTAGTACTTTTATTTCATTAAGAGCCATATAGGACTCACTCTTAACGGTGACGAGCTTTGAAAGTTCAAAAACAAAATGGTAATTTTTTAAATTCGAGCGATAAAGTGAGGAATTTTGAAGGTTCAAGGAGTAAAGTAGTAATTTTTAAAGTTTAGGGGCAAAGTGAAGAAGACCCTAAAGTTTACGGGCCATTAATGTTAATAACACTAATTAATCTTTGGTGTTCATATCTTATACATAAACTTGTTATGAGACATCAGTGGTATTGAGCACCACATATTAATAGAATTTAAATCCCATAATACGAGGTCTAACATCTATTAATTGTCGTGCTTAACAACGAGGTTTAATTTCTTAAGCCTTTTTTTATAATTATTGTTTATTGTCATACTAATTAATTTTTCCCCTTATTCCATTTCAATCTGTAGAGGAGAAGGTGGTTAGCAACTTGGCAAGGTTTGTGGTGATCATATGGATGTTTGTGGTGCTAATATTGACCCAAAGTTACACAGCTAGTCTGACATCACTTTTAACAGTAGAACAGCTTCAACCAACTGTCACGGCTATAGACCAACTCCTAAAGAATGGGGACAAGGTAGGCTATTTGGATAGCTCTTATGTTCATGAGCTCTTGATTCAAAAGGGCTTTCCAGCTGCCAATCTTGTGCCCTTTAAATCTACAGAAGATTGTGAAGAACTTCTGGCCAAAGGGAGCAAAAATGGTGGTATTGCTGCTGCTATTGATGATTCCCCCAATATTAGGCTCTTTCTTGCTCAATATTGCTCCAAATATAAAATGATTGGGCCAATATTCAAGACTGCTGGCTTTGGTTTTGTAAGATTCTCTCTCTTTCTCTATGTTTGACATCCGTTGGCTTGGTCTAGCTTTTGTAAGATTCTTCGTCTATGTTCAATATTTGTTGGCTTGTTGTAGCTTTTTTTTGTCCTTTGTTGTTGTGAGTTCAAATTTGCTTTTTGATGTTTCCTGTCTTGTTGGTTGTTTCTCTAATTATATTCTGATACCTTATTTAATTACTTAAGTCTTTAGTCACTAATCATGTGTAGATGATATGACAAATAAATAATAGACAAACAAAAAATATGACAAGAAAATAATACAACAACAAACTCTTGTTCGTAGAGCTAGCATTTTTTTTCTAGTAATTAAATAGAACTAGTACTAATAAGAACTATATCCGTATTCTCCTCAGGTCTTTCCAAAAGGTTCTCCTCTTGTAGGTGATATCTCAAGGGCCATTCTCAACGTGACCGAGGGAGACGAGATGAAGAGAATCGAGAACAAATGGTTCGAGAAGGGTCAATCAAACTGTCCGGACTCTAGCCAAACTAAGGTTTCTGCAAGTAGCCTTAGTGTAGGCAGCTTTTGGGGCCTATTCCTCATTGCCGGTATTGTTTCCGTATCTTCTCTCATCATCTTCGTAGTTATGTTCCTTCACAAGCACAGGCAAATCTTGCTGGACACAAGAGATTCAATGTGGACAAGAATTCGAGCCATTTTTAAAAGCTTTGACCAAAAGGACCTCAACTCTCACACTTTTAAGAAGAGCAACTTTCCTAGTACTAGTAGTACGGTCGTGGATTTGCCACATAGCAATTGCCATTCAAGTCCATCGAGTGATTTGGTCTACACAGGACCAAACTCAGCGTTTATTGGAGAGCAAGGAACACTTTCTAGTGGTCAGGCTTCTCCCAAATTGGAAGCATTAACGGCCAATTTTATGGAGCTTAATGTTGTTCCAAATAATGAGACTGTAAGATCACCTGCTAACACATTAGAAACTTGTTGATGCAAGATTTGGATTTTCCGCCGTTGACACCTAGTTGGTTGGATTTTTTTCTCCACTTGGACCTGCACCGCATAAAAAGAAAAAAGTTATGGAGTCGGGGCACTGAGGGGGTTCTCCACAAGACAAATCTGATGCTTAAATCAGGCAAGAGTCCTAAGAAAAAATGAGCATAACTCAGTATTATGTAATAAATAGCATCAATGGAGGTACATTGACTCTTGTGAAGGCGGGATTTCAGTATAAGGCTGTCCGGAGTAAACGTAGAGAGAGAGAAAGGAGAGGAGTAGTATTAGTAGTGGTGGTGGTGAGGGAAAGGAGTTGGGAGAAATCCCATATGTTTTCCTTCTATCTTGGGCGTGAAAACCTCTTATTACCTCTTGGTAGATGGTATTTGTAGAATAGGAAGTATAGAGAAGATGTAGTGGATTGAGAACCAAAATATAGTGGAACCCTATTCCTTGTACATGGTTTGTCTTCACTAGTTATGCAAGTTAAACATTAAGGTTGAGAAAGTTGTAACTGTTGCAACCTACTGACCACAAAATTAACGCGGCCGAGCCAAAGAAGATATAATATTGATTAATTTATTGCAATAATTATTAATAAAAGCCAATTTACGTACTATCCACTAATTTAATTAATTAGTTTAAGCTTTATTGGAGAAAGGATTTAAGCGGGACATTTTTCTCTAAGTATATCTAACAGTACCTCCCTCAAGAAGAAAAAGTATATATGCCACCCCATGTGCAATACCATATTAAGAAATGCTTGCATATTCTTAAGTTGCTGGAAGTTGCTTTTACTGGTCATTATGCTTTGACGTTTAATTAAAAATCATGATATTATAGTTTAATTAGTCTTCCATTTTTTTTCCTTAACGAAAATAGTAACCATGAAGCAATTAAAAGTTTTGGATGCTTTTGTGCAAAAATCTTAGGATGCTCTGTTCATTAACTATTTGACCATATAACCGGCTTAACCTTCAGACCACTTAAGCAATTACTTTTAGACTTCTTTAATTAGGCTCCCGATTATTTCTTTTTTCTTTTTAGTTATATTATCACATTCATATTTCATATAAAAGTTTCACCATTTAAAAAAAAAAACAGCAAAAAAATTTTAGAGAAAGAAGAATCCCAATACGATTTAGTGCTCTAATTTGCCTTTAAAGGTCTAGTCTTTTTAAATTTCAAACTTGCTACGTTTTTTCATTAACTATTCAAGTAAGGAACATGAAAATCATTTTAGACTTTTGTTCAATTTTAAATGTTTGAATTTTACTTTACTTTTTTTTTTTTGTTTGAAAAAGGATCTCAAAAAAAAAAAAAAAATGCCCCAAGCCTCAAAATACTTGGAGACGGCTTGGACCACGATATATGTTCACATTTAGAGCTCTATTTGTCAAATTTAAATTCGGATATAAATTATAGAACATTACATTAGTGCAACGAGAAGTGCTAGTTGAACTCTCTTTCTCACTCTTTTTTACTCTCTTTAATCACTACCTATCACGTTGACTCCACTATATGATTTTCTATTTTATAAAAATTTATAATGTTAGTAGATTCTGCATGTCAATAGTTATTAGAAAGAGTGTAAAAGAGAGGGAGAGAAAGAGTGTTGGTAGCACTCTTCTTAGTGCAATTAGCCCCTAGGAATTCATGAAATCAATTATACTGAATATTTTCCTCAACCGACAACTTGATAATAGATCTTAAACTTACATATGCGGGCGCAGCTAGCTTGATCGTGATGCCCGTGACCAAGTCGTGACAAATATTCAAAAAATTGTAACTACTCTACGCGGCAATATTTACTGCTGTCTGCTGTTAAATTTGTGGTTCAAATAAAGTCAACTTGTATTGTATTGCGTACAAGTTCGGGAAATACAACACAAAAGTCTACTATGATATCAACCTTTAATTCTTATTCACATCAACTCCGTCTCTGCACACTTATGGAGTGTTTAGAAAGGTGGTAGGAACTAGTTGTTAGAACCACTTTTACTGTAACATGTGAGAGCTTTACACTGTAACAAATTTTTTTATTGTTACTGTAACATGTGAGAGCTTTATACTGTTTATAACTGAGTTTGTGATGAGAACTGTGGTTCACACCACCCAGCCAAATAGGGGTTACAAATTTGAGCACTATTTCAGATTTTTTTTTTTTTAGGGAATATTTCAGAGAGTTAGGAAATTGTAGATCTATTCTATTTAGAAAATGCATAAACGGAGACACCATAATGTATAATATTGTAAATGAGTCTCCATCATGAGCTTGTTAAAATCTGATAGTCAAATATAAGGAAAAGTGAAATTGATATATATTCCAACTCAAAGATTCCAATTAGAAGCCGAATGAGGGAACTAAATACACGGTGACTTGTGCTATTGTAGAACAACAATTTACTACGACGTTTCCCGGAAAATCATACCATGGATGTGAAGAATTTTATGCTTATGCCTATGTGGACTTTGAACTATTCCACCCATTAAATAAAAGGGTTCAATGCATTAATTACCGAATGTACCCGAGTCTTAAATTTTCGAAAGATTTTTCAAGGTAAGCCAAGGTTTTCTATTTTATGTACCTTCACACACACAATCAAAAGGGAAATTCATCCAAAAGAAAATATTGTGAAAATATATTAAAAAAAATGAAGAGAAGTAGGCTAAAAGTATATTACAAGTACTATATATGCAAGAAGAATATTGGCAGGAAATCATTTAAAAAAAAAACTCATTACAAGACAAAAAAATTTAACTGAATGTTTGATTATTAAATTGTGAGAGAGTAAATAGTAAATTAGACTCTTATTTTATACATTGCTCATGTAGATAGCATAGAAAAAAAAAAGGATTTAGTTGCAACATTTTTAATATTCGACGTACGCTTGTAATAAGTTTTGATGTATATGGCCGGGTATATTTCTATAAATTAAAAGTTTTAGTGGACCTAAAAAGACTCATCATGTAGACAAAATAACTTAACCAAATATTTGAATAGTGAAATGTGAGAGAGTGAATAGTAAATCTACCATCTCTTTTGTATATTGTATTGATTGATATTGATGTATTGATGTACATAAACAACTCAAGAAAAAGCACAAATCAATACATGGTGAACGGTCACAAGTCAAAGTAAGCCTTTGTATTCCTCAAAAAAAAAAAAAATAAAAAAAGGCTTTTGTATTCCTCATAGCTCTCCTCTAGTACTCCAAAATTCCAAATGAAGGAAAATGGGAGGAAGATTACTTGACCGCGACATTTTCGGGGCCGGTACCATCTGCATGATGGACATGTGTGTGTGTGTATATATATATATATATACACGCGCCAATATATATATATATATATAATGGATATGGGGCGGAGCCCACTCTGACGTTAGTCTATTTGCGAAAATGGGATCCCCTATTCGAGACTTGTATAATGCTGTGATCCCACCTTGATTCGGTCAAGGTAAACAAAAGTAATAAAAATATAAACAAAAAATATACTCTTTGAATAAGCAGATAGAACACATCAAGATATATATATATATATATATATATATATATATATAGCGAGTAATTTTGGATATAACACGATGATACGATACAAAAATAACGCAAGATAAACAGGTTTGGACCGCATATTTATTAATTGGGCCATAAATGAGTTAGTACGAATAATACGAAAATAAACGGGTTGGATTCATGTTAATACGTCTAACACGCCTTAACATGTTTAATTAAATGGGCTGTAAACGTGTTGACACGGCATGACACGACCCGCCTGTTTATAACACATTTAAACTTAAAAATAAAAATATTTAAAATATTTGTAATAGGTTAGTATTAATTAGATATTGTGTTTTTGTTAATTTTCTTTATTAGCTTTTTTTAACTTTTTTAAATTTTTTAAATTTTTAGTTAACTAGGTCATAAATATGTCATATGAGTGTTGTTATCATGCCAACCCGTCATGGCCTGTTTAGTAATTGTGTTAATTGTGTCATGCCTGTTACGCATGCTATAGGCGTGTCGTGTTCATGTTTGCACTTCTGGCACGTTTATTAATTGTGTTGTGTTTGTATTCGGTCTAAACTTGTGGTGCTGTAAACGTGCTGACACGAATATTAATTTTGCTACCTATATATATATATATATATATATATATAGACTTGTTTGTTTTTAGTAGTTACTTTTTCAACTGTTATATTTCTAATAAATTAAGATATATTTTTATAAAAATGAATGTGCAATTATAAAAATTTAATCTCATTTATTATCATAAATTTTTTAATTAATTACTCAATTTATTATAACCGGCTGATTCATATGATACAGTATCTATCAAAAACATAATATTATTAAAACCACACCTATATATATATATATATATATATATAAATAATAGGTCCCTATTCTTACTTTTTAACCAATAAAAATATTTCATCTTGACTTCTTTCACAAAGTTCACAAGTTTTTTTTTCTCTTGTTTGTTTCTTTTTCATCTTGAGATGGATGGTTTTCTAATGTCAGTTAGTGGACCATATTCCATGGTCGCTATAAATAAGTAAAGCCGCGCTAGCAAATTAAACGCCAAAATTTTCCGATCGAAGTCCTATCAGACCCTTAATGTTATTCCACTTTCAAACACAATGATCATGATCATCAAGAAGAAAGACGTGGTCTCAGTGATCAATCTTGTGGTTTGTGTTTTGTTGGTTTCGCTCAGTACTAGTGTATGTGTGCTGGGCTCGGCGCAGAAGAGTAGTAGTAACAGAAATGGATCAAATATAGAAGTAAAAGTGGGGGTAGTTCTAGACTTGGAAACGACGTTTGGGAAGATGGGGTTGAGGTGCATCAACATGTCAATCTCCGATTTCTACGCATCCAATCCTCACTACAAAACCAGGCTCCTCCTCCACGCTAAAGACTCCAAATCTGATGTCGTCGGAGCTGCTGCTGCAGGTACGGTTTCTGCTCATTATATGTATGTATGTATATGTATACACGATATTCTTTATACATACATACATGCATGCATACATACATACATGTGTGTGTGTATACTGCTCAGAATACATTTATAGATGGACATTTTATTACATATGTATCAATATATATAGAGTTTTAACTTCTTATGCTTATTTGCTTTCTTCTTGCATATAGATTATGGACTTCTATTTCTTTTGCTTATGTTTGTATTGTATGTTGCCTTGTCCATCGTATATAATTCATAAATTTTCTCTCCAAATTATAACACATATAGCGCACCTCAACTCGATATAATTCCTCCTAACAAATAATTAATGAAAGGAAACATATATACATCAAGTGTGTGTCTATTTCTTTTTTCCTTTTCCGTATGCACGTGTATGATTACAGATATTATTCATTCTTCTCTAATTAGTTTAATTATATCCAATTACTAATTAGTATCACAGCACACAAAAACGTTAATCAAGGAAATTTAAATTAAAAAATAATAAAAAAAAACACACACACACACACATACACACAGGGAGCTAGTCTTCTAGAAACATCGCGGTCATTGGTTAATTAAAAATTGGAAAAAATAGACACAAGTCCAATCAAAACTCTGGAACCGCTGCGTGTATGTATATCTTGCGGAAGCAACTATTTATAGTAGAAGTGTAATACACTTTATTTTGCTTACTTTCGTCGTTCTCAAGCTGTCAAGCTAAATTATTAAATAAATATATGCCTACATATATGTATATATAATTATGTAGGTTGCTTACTTTCGCGTTCTCATGCTGTCAAGCTTAATTATTAAATAAATATATGCCTACATATATGCATGTATAATTATGTAGGCATATACATATGCTTACATAATTATATATGTATATATATAGGCATATATTTATTTAATAATTAAGCTTGACAGGTTAAGAACGACAAAACATATAACATATGTCTACAGTTTCGTATGAAAAAGTCGTCTTTTGGTTACGAAAAAACTTTTTTCAGCCCTTTCAGTCTTTTGCCTGGACCCTTTGTATGAGGTAGGGCCGACAATTTCAAACACGCATGATGATACGATATGAAAACGATATGAGATAAACGGGTTTGAACCGCACTCTTATTAATTGTGCCATAAATGGATTGGTACGAATAACACGAAAATAAACAGGTTGATTCGTACTAAACACGCCTTAACACGTTTAATTAAACGGGCCGTAAACGTGTTAACACGGCACGACACGACCTGCTCATTTATAACATTTAAACTTAAAAATAAAAGTATTTGAAATATTTATAGTAGGTTAGTATTAATTAGATATTGTGTTTTTATTAATTTTTTTTATTGGTTTTTTTAAAAAAAAATTAATTTTTTTTTTATTTTTAGTTAATTAGGTCATAAACGTGTCATATGCGTATTGTTATCGTGTCAACCCGTAACGGCATGTTTAATAATCATGTTAATCATGTCATGCTGTGTTACACGTGCCATAGGCGTGTCGCGTTCGTGTTTGCATTTTTGACACGTTTATTAATCGTACTGTGTTCGTGTTTAGGTTAAACGTGTCGTGTTGTAAACGTGCCGATAGGAACACGATTATTGCCACCTCTAGTATGAGGTGATGGGCTACCACCCCACATAAGGGCCTGGACAGAAGCCCGAGGGGGCTATATAGAACTGCCCATTGGTTAGCTTCTAGTCTCTGTGGTCCAAAAATGCATCAGTTTCGTATGGAAAAAGTCGTCTTTAGCTTCTCAACCTCTTTATTATTTCTAGCCGTGATAGAGAAAATTGGACTTCCAACATTACCACACACAGCCCAACCCCGTTGAATTCTCTTACTTTACCACGCAATTGGGAAGAAGATCACATTTGACTTTGAATTATTAAAATGGAACTGAAAAACAATATTTTTAATATATATGATAATGTGTTATCTTATACACGTATGAATAGTGTTCCAACTTTAATCTGTTATCGGTCACTAGAAGTAAGTAGGCAATAAAAAATTTGAATAATATTATTATTTTATCGTATCTCCATCCTAATCATAACATTTTAAAAAATTTCTTTTGTGAAAAAAAGGTATTGTACAAATAAGTGGTGATTCCCGATTAAAGTTTAGAAGTCCACCTATTAACTGTGAATTTTATAATTTATTTATCCTTTACTATTTAAAAATAATTAAGAAAAGAAAAAGAAAAGGTAAGAAGTTGAATCCCTCGAACGTTTCGAGGAGTACTAAACTTGTAAAGACAAGTAGATCCATCCGACCCATTTTTGTCCCCTACCTATAATGTCTTGAAAATGGTAGCATCTAGTTCTAGCAAACTCAGTGGTTAATTGGCCCTACTCTTTTTATGTAGGAAGCAAGGCAAATCAAGGAAGATAATAGGATAAGACCTTTTTTTTTTAAAAGATGCCTCAATAATTTTTTTTTTAAAAAAAATAATTTTTTTTATTTTTTTTGAAATGAAACTAAAAAAAAAAAGTTAGGATACAACTCATCTGCAGAAAAAAAAAAAAAACCAAGAGGCCTTTTATTTTTAAAATTAAGAAAATGGTAACAACAGCAATGAAAATTCATCTTGGTTCCTCATTACTTATCATTGTTTCGTTTATAAATTTTAACAAAATTATCACCATTTAATTAATTTCATCTTTGTATTATGTTGGCAAAAAATCATTTCTAAACCTGCTAAATTTATAAGTTTTTATCTCTCTTTTTTTTCTCTCAATAAACAACTAACATTTTCATCAAAATCTAATCAAAATTTTCCTCTCATTTTCTAGCTCTGGACCTAATCAAGAACGATCAAGTGCAAGCAATCATTGGGCCTCAAACATCAATGCAGGCCAACTTCGTCATCGATCTTGGTGAAAAAGCCCAAGTCCCAATCATCACATTCTCCGCCAAAAGCCCATCTCTCGCCTCCCTCCGGAGCTCCTACTTCTTCCGAGTCGCCGCCAACGACTCGGCTCAGGTCGGCGCGATCGCCGCCGTCGTCGAGGCCTTCGGATGGAGGCAAGTCGTCCCGATCTACGTCGACAACGAGTACGGCAAGGGCGTCATTCCGTACCTCACCGACGCCTTACAAGCCGTCGACGCGCGTGTGCCATACCGGAGCGTGATCCCTCCGGCGGCCTCCGACGACTACATAGCCGCCGAACTCTACAAGCTCATAACAATGCCGACGAGAGTCTTCGTCGTCCACATGTGTCCGGACCTCGGGTCTCGGATTTTCGCCAAGGCTGAAGAGATCGGAATGATGAGCGAGGGTTACGTTTGGATCGTTACCGACGGAATCTCCGATTTCACGAGCACCTTAAATTCCTCGGTTCTCGACTCGATGCAAGGGGTTTTGGGAGTGAAGACTTACGTTCCGAAAACGAAGGCGCTTCAGAATTTCACCGACCGATGGAAGACCGACAGCACTCCGTTGGTTGTCTTCGGACTCTGGGCGTACGACGCCGTTTTCGCCTTGGCCATGGCGGTCGAGAAGATCGCGAAAAACGCGAACTTTAAATTCAAAAAGACGAACTTTTCTGGAAATTCCACCGATTTGGAATCTTTTGGGGTGTCTCAAGACGGTCCGAGACTCGTTGAGGCGTTGTCGAGGACGAAATTCAGAGGCCTTTCTGGAGACTTCAAGCTTGTGAACGGGCAATTACAGACGACGAATTACAAGATAATTAACGTTTATGAAAGCGGGGAAAGAAGGTTAGGGTTCTGGACGCTTAAGAACGGACTGATGAGAAAGCTGGATTTGAGAAATCGAACATATTCTACTTCTAATACGAGCTTAGGACCTATAATTTGGCCTGGCGATTCGACCTCCGTTCCCAAGGGATGGCAGATTCCGACGAACGGGAAGATATTAAGGATAGGAGTTCCGGTGAAGGAGGGCTTTGACGAGTTTGTGAATGTGTCGTTTCCTTTCTCAAACGACACCGTTACAGGGTACAGTATAGCCGTGTTCAAGGCAGTTTTGGGTGCACTGCCTTACCCTGTTTCGTTCGAGTTTGTTCCCTTTGCGAATGCCCAAGGCATGTCTGCAGGCACTTACGATGACTTCCTCTACCAAGTGTTTGATGGGGTAATTATAAGCCCTTTCTCTTTAATTTATTATTAAAAAAAAATTATAATATGTGTCTAAATTATTATTATAAAATTAAAATCTAACATAATATTTAAAATATCTTAAAAATATCCTTAATGATATAGTAATTATCTTAATGATATTACATATTATTCTATATAATTACATATAAATAATTTTAATGATATCATTATGAGACATTTATAGAATTTTGATATGCATTTTGATAGAAAAGCTTACACAGTAACATATAGAACTAATGAAAATTCTATGGTTGAGTGTGAAAACATAATATACTTGTATTATTTTCAACCGTCAAATCTTATATCAATGTTAATTTTGTTGTATTTTTCTATTTTGATGGGATCTTGATCAAATCTAATGGTAAAAAACACACAGTATTAGTGAGGCATCCTATCACAGAAAGCTCCTAGAACTGAAATGAAAATTTTCAGTACCATATTCTAGATAGTTTGTGGGTTTGTTTTTATTTCCTTGGTATTATTGAAAGCCAAATGTATTATCTAGGGGATGACATTCTTTTTCTAGCTGATAATAGTGGACAACATTCTTAGTTAATAGTTCATGTCTCTTATTTGGCAGAACCTTGATGCGGCAGTTGGGGACATAACGATGAGAGCAAATAGGTCCTTGTACGTGGACTTCACATTGCCATACACAGAATCTGGTGTGTCAATGATAGTGCAAATCAAAGACGATAAAAGCAAAAATGCATGGGTGTTCGTGAAACCTCTGACTTGGGATCTTTGGGTAACAAGTGGTTGTTTCTTCATTTTCATTGGGTTTGTAGTGTGGGTTTTGGAACATCGTATAAATGAAGACTTCCGTGGGCCTCCACATTATCAAGTCGGAACAAGCTTTTGGTATTCCTTCTCTACCATGGTTTTTGCACATCGTAAGTTCCTTGGACTTGTTTACCTTTAGAACTAAACAAATGCTCCATGCAATTAAGACCAATTAAGGACCTTCATATATTGATCCTTTTTCTGTTGTCTGTAGGGGAAAGAGTTGTGAGCAACTTGGGAAGGTTTGTGGTGATCATATGGTGCTTTGTAGTGCTTATACTCAGTCAAAGCTACACCGCCAGTTTGAGTTCACTTTTAACAGTTCAACAGCTCCAACCAGCCATATCTGACGTGAACCAGCTCCTGAAGAACGGGGACAACGTCGGCTTCCAAACGGGCTCCTTCGTTAAAGGAATTCTTTTAGGACTGGGCTTTAGGGAGTCTCAATTAAAGAGATACAACTCTCGTGATGAGTTATATAGACTCTTTGCAAATGGGAGCAGAAATGGCCGTATATCTGCTGCTTTTGACGAAAACCCGTACTTGAAGCTTTTTCTCGCAAAATATTGCTCCAACTTTACTATGGTTGAACCAAGATTTACAACCGACGGCTTTGCATTTGTGAGATATCTTTCCGAACTTATCTTTTGCATATTTTTCCTTTTGCTCTTACACGCCAATGACTGTCTGAGATTATATGTTCTTCCTAGGCCTTCCCAAAGGGTTCACCCCTGGTTCCTGACATTTCAAGGGCAATACTAACAGTAACGGAGGGAAAAAAAATGAAGGACATTGAAAAGATTTGGTTCAAAAAAGAGCCTAGCTGTCCAGACGCCAACAACAGGGTCTCTTCCCAGAGTCTCGGCCTTGAAAGCTACTGGGGACTCTTCCTAATTGCTGGCATTGCTTCATTATGGGCTCTCATCTTCTACGGGGCCATGTTCCTTTACGAGCAAAGAGATGTCTTGATGAGCTCCGACTCAGAGCCCTCTCTTTGGAAAAGAGTTCAAGCGGTTTGGTGCACTTTTGGCCAAAAAGACCTGAGCTCGCATACTTTTAAAAAGAGCGAACTGGGAGACAGAAGCATTGTCGATGGAGTATCATCACTGAACACCAACTGCCCACCAAGTCCTTCAAGCTATTCGGTTCATACCGATTCAAGCGTTTTGTTTAGGGAGCAAGGAACGCCTTCGGGGTCTGAGAATGGCCATGCAAGCCCAAATGGTGCTCAATCAACTGACAAAATGGGAGACAGAAGCATCGTTGAAGGAGTATCATCGCCAAACACCAACTGCCTGCCAAGTCCTTCGAGCTATTCAGTTCATACTGATTCAAGCTTTGTGTTTAGGGATCAAGGAATGCCGAGCATGGCTACGCAAGCCCAAACGGTGCTCAATCAGCTGACGAAGAAATAGTTTCAGTTATAGAGCTTACTTTTCCGAGTCAAATTAACGTCCAATACTCCTAATTAGAAGCCCCATGAATGCAAAAGAATTGACAATTGACATCTTTTTCTTTATTACCCAAAGATTTCCATAAAGTTGTGTTAGTAATAGAGAAACTACACGTCACCTAAGTTAGCTAAAGTTCTTGGTCGTCTGTAGTTGTGCATATAAACGTACAAGTCGATTGTCTTTTTAACTCGGATGTAATCATGTAAAATATGTAAATTCATCTCTCGCATGTAGAGGTCTCATAAATTGGCCTTTTCTTTTGGCGTTTGGGTTGATGCAATTTTGCCTTGTAATGGTTTTATATTTACATCTCGTTACTCATTCACTTGCTCACCAATGATTTTTGATTAATTTGATAGTAAAAGGATATTTGTATCTTTTCTAAATGAGAGAAATATACTCACATCCCTGTATTTTGCTGGAACTACAGAGACACCCGCTTAAACTCCGAGAGGTTTGTCCAATCGTTGGAAAACCGAACTAATATTTAAGATTTTCCTAGAGTAAAGACCTGTACAATTCTGCACCAGATGCTATTGGCTAATAAGACCATGATACATGATTACAAAACTTTCCTACCATTCCGTCTTCCCTCTTTTTTTTTCTTTCTTTTTTTTTTTTTTTTTTTATGCACGAGCATAAATTTACAAGAACTCGGATGTCATCAGGATAAATATTGTTCAAGACACCGTTTCAATTTTTGGAAACTCACAGGCTTTGACACAAACGAGTCCATACCATTTTCATAACACTCTTCTGCACTCTCTGATAAAGCATTCGCGGTCATCTGCAATTTTCACCAACCAATTCGGTCAGCAAACATAGAACAAAAGACTTTCATATGTAAACATGATGATGATGAAGGGGGTGATGATAATCTTTGGCATTAAAGTCCTGATCAGTGCATATGAACTAGTGAGGCATCGCAACAAGAGTTATATGAAATTGCTCACCGCAATGATAGGGATCCGGCTTGTTGGACGTATTAAATTTTGACCATTTTGTAATCCTTCTAAAGAAGGCACATTTGGTTCAATTCCAGCCTGCTCTGCAGCTTCCCAACTGCCAGTTTCCTCGAAGGAACGGATTATTTTTGTAGCTTGGAGGCCATTCATAACCGGCATGCACACATCCTACAAGTTATTTATTATGCATGAAGATTTTTGAAATTTGTTCGACTGAAACGGAGAAAAAGAAATAATAGAAAGATTTCAGATTCCGTAGACTTGCCATCAAAATAAGACCGTAACTGCGGCGTTGAACTGCTCGCACAGCTTCAACCCCATTATTCACAACATCTATGCTGTGGCCTAATTGCTTCATCATTGACTGTGTCACCATAACATTGATCTTATTGTCCTCAACAAGAAGTATCCTTGGCTCCAATATCGAAGTTGGTACTTCTATGCTGACTTTCGATATCTGATGAGAGCTTACTGCATCAGACTTCTCCTTCCTCTGAGATGCTTCTTGGGGCTTGTCTATATTTGGTCCTAAATCCATTTTCCTACTTTCCTCTGCATGGCCAGTTTGCTCTGTCCGAGGATCTTGGACTTTGTTGTTTGAGTCATCTTGACAATGTTTGCATCTAGACTCTCCATTTCCATTATCAGGATCTGCACTATGGCTTACTGACGTTTCTGGTTCTGGTGAGGTCACCACAACACCAACTGATGAACAACAATCCTCAGCTGAAACTGTCTCTTTTGGTCTGCTATTGCTGTAGGAAAAGGAGTAAGAGTTCCCTGAATTCCCATTAAGCTTATGGGAGCTAGTGTGGCCAATCTTGTGTGGTAGTAGTTTCGGGGTCCTGCTGGTTCCATTAGAATTGAAGAGAGAACCTAAAGTGCGTGGCTGGAATTCGAAATAGCTCTCAGTCATGTCATCTGATGCAGCATCATGACTAGCCACATCCGAGAGCTCATCAGGATCATCAGAGCTATCACATGTGTTTGAGACCTTGTAAGGAAGTATAAATGTAAATGTAGAGCCACAGTGTTCTCGGCTAGACACAGTGAGACGACCCCCCATCAGTTCAACCTACGCCAAATGCATTGAAATTCAAGTTTTCAGCATTAAAAAATAAAAGAAAAGAATCCGTTTCCAAACAGCAACAACTTCTTTATCGACTTATGTTTACACTATCATGATAAAAAATTAAAAAAAGAACGGTTTTGTTTAGTTTGTCAGTGATTTTCTCCTGCAGGATATTGGCTAACAACGTTGGAAAGTAATTAAAAAACCGATCTAAATTTAGCCTTATGTGGAAAAAGAAGTTTACCAGTTGTTTGCATATAGCCAATCCTAGTCCTGTCCCACCATATTTTCGAGCATGATCAGCACTGACTTGCATGTATCTCTTGAACAGGGTTGGTAGAGCATTTTCTGGTATGAAGCATTCGAGAACAAGTAATTAGCAATTTCCTCAAGTATAAACTACCCTAAAAGTTGAAACAACCAGCTAAATCATAAACAAATAACTAGGGGGAAAAACAGAAACAAGCTATGTGTTATATTACATGCTATTGGTTCAAGATAAAGATGACAGCCTAAAGTGTACCTGGAATTCCAATTCCAGTGTCATACACATCGCAGCATATCCACACTGTGGTTTCAGCAGACGAAGATTGCTCATCCATATCTTCAGTCCTCGGCGCTTCTGTCTTATGTGGGGTTCTAGGTTCATCATCAGCTGAATGTTTCTGGTGAGAATCATTACAATGACTATGACCATGATAACTTTTTCGATCACAGTTTGCTTGAGATGCTGGTTTATCCTCTTTTTGTCCATTTTCTTGAGTTACTGATTGATGTCCATCAAGATTTTGATGAGATCCTTCTTGTTTTCCCCAGGACGGAGTTGATATCACATAAAGCTTTATACCAACCTTCCCTTCATGTGTAAACTTGACTGCGTTGCTGCAAAATGTAGAAACTACTTAATTTAGATGCAACATAAAAAATGCTCTAGACTATGAAAATAAAGAATTATAAAAAACGTATAGTGTGATTAAGATTGATAATTAAAGATTCAGTACCTGATCAAGTTGGTGAGGATTTGTCGAATCCTTAGAACATCTCCAATGACCTATAGTTGTCACATAACATGAAAATGCCAAGCGTCACATCTATGCTTCTATGCAGTAATGTGTTCAATTTTGAGGAACAAAATGCATGAATCACAGAGTTGATATGAAAAGCTCTTACCACAACAGGAACGTCATCCGTGACATGCCCTTCTAAGGTCAGCATTTTCTGCAGAGATGCTGCAGCGGTCTGGAGTACATGCTTTACCACTTCTCTCGGTCGGAATTTTGTAGCCTCCAACTTCATCACTCCTGAAGGAGGGAAAAAATCAATGAGTTCATGAAGAGCTCAATCAAATTGTTCAGTTGTTCACATTATTGATTGCAGGAATCAATAAAACCTTAATAAAGTCGACAAATTCGTACCAGACTCAACCTTTGAAAGGTCAAGGATGTCATTGATAAGCTGGAGAACTAAATCCCCAGAAGACAACATGACATCTAGCTGTTCGCGCTGCTCTTTATCAAGCTTGGTGGTGGAGAGAATCTCAGCCATGCTCACGACTCCAGAGAGAGGAGATCTTATCTCATGAGACATTGTTGCCAGCATTTGCTTAGCACGCATTGTCTCCTCTGAGAAAATATTAAAAACAAAAAAATAATGTATTCGTTCCAATCCTGAGGCCAAATTATTTTGAGGAAATCCATTAGTAAACAGACTTCAACAAGGAATTGAACCTGTTATGTGAATTGTTTTGTTAAGTTCTGTTTCTTTGGCCTTTTGTACTGCTATCTCCTCCCTAAGTTTTGCCATTTTTTCCCTTTTCCTCACCTGGTCCCAAAATGAGGAAATCACTAATGTTAGGCAACTTTATCATCACTAGAAAAGTCTCACAACACGACCACTTGGAAGAGAAAATATTCACCTGATCAGTTACATCCATCCCCATGTAATTTATACCTATTGTCGCCCCAGACTTGCTAAAGACTGGTTCAACGTATATCAAAAAGGTCTTCGAGCCAAATAATTCCGTCTCAAATGTGATCTCCCTTTTTGCCGGCAATCCCTTCTCCAGAACTTCTCTCTTGAAATCTTGAGATTCTTTCACGCCAAATCCAGTAAAAATCTCGACGTCTGTTTTTCCTATAATGTCCTGAAAGAGTGCAGTAAGGTTAAAGTGCTTTTCAGCTCCACTTCACAAAAAATTACTGGAACTTATATCAAACCTTGACTAGGAACTTCAATGGCAACTAATTACCTCCTCTTGCAAACTTGGGAAGTGGTTATAGATAAACCGATATCGCAACTCGTCGTCCTTAACCAAAAAAAAAAAAGATTGTCAGAGAAATTAAAATAGTCTCCTATAGTGCGCTTGTGGTTTCAATTGTGTTTAGAACAGTTACCTGATGACCAATAACAACAGGTGCGTTCTGAAGCACAAAGTGCAAGAAATTATCTGCTCTCTTCAAAATCTGAGACAACTCTTCCACAGGAGACGATTGCCTTTCTAGCTTTTCAATGCTCTCTTGCAACTTCTCCACGAGTATCTGCTCTCTTTGCTTACTCGCCTCCAACAATTTCACCAAGTGCAAGGCTTTCTGCTTCCAGTACACAACAGTATCATGCTCGGCATCGATTTCAACCCTCTTGTTCTGAACAACAATATCATTTTTGATCCTTGGAACATCCGGCCATATGTCATAGACCCCATCAAGAATCGAAATGGGACGCTTGTCACCGTACTTCTCCTCCTCGAACCGATAATCCTCTAGAATCTCTAACTTCTTGAGCTCAGCCTCCTGCCTTTGCTTGCTCAGAATGTCGAGCTCTTCTCTAAGTAGGCGTACAACATT
Organism: Artocarpus hirsutus; assembly: GCA_946598075.1. Taxonomy (NCBI): domain Eukaryota; kingdom Viridiplantae; phylum Streptophyta; class Magnoliopsida; order Rosales; family Moraceae; genus Artocarpus; species Artocarpus hirsutus. Next base: position 41,641 of record CAMOHE010051538.1, read on the forward strand.
TGCCTGTTTGTATTCCCAGTGTTTAACAAGGTAAGCCAATTGAGAAGATCCCCTTTCACTATAGTTGGTGAGCTCTAAAAGACGCTTGAAATCAACTATGGTTGGCTCCTCAAGGATTGTGACCTCCTCCAACATGTCTTGGTCCCGCCCCGGCCTCTCCACGTTGAACTGCTTGCCGGCATCATTTCCGATGTCCTCCGGCCACATCGAGGACAGGATTTCGATGTCCATTTCGATATCCATTTCTTCCACTTGGTTGATCTCCATCTCGCAAACCATGAAACCTCACTTAGCAGTATCATTCAACTTTATGTGCTCTTTTGGGAACAATCCCAGATTAGTTTGAATTTGACAGCTGAAATAAGAAGTTTTAAAATTCGATTACGAAATTGTTTGTATTAATTCTGAACATACATATTTATAGTGAAAGCTACAAATTGAAGTGTTCTGAAAATAAAAACAATAAATTACTTGACCGTACAGAAGATCCGCTGAACAGTGGCATTAAAAAAAATCCAATCAAGGCAGATAAAGCTATGCAAGCATTTACCCATTAAAGAAAAAATTTAATAGAGAATTATGCCTGGAGAGCCCCAAACTATTGATAAACAGATTAAAACAAGAAAACGGTAAAGAATGGCCAAGATCAAAACAAAAGAACGAGAGTAGATTTTTTATACATTTTCGGATTTCTGCCGTCAACATGGAAAGAAAGTTGAAAAAGGTAAGCATAATTAAAAAAACTAAAAAAACAAAAAAACAATTCTATGTTGAGAAGGTGAGACGACATCATGATGTAACTACTATTCATGATTCAACTGAAGAATTTCAATTCAAAAGAGCAATTTGAATTACGAAGATGCTTGACAAAACTTAATAAACCAAGACATTGATGTGTTTAAGTAAGTCTGCCCACAGAGAAAAATCAACTTTGTTAACTTAAGAAAAGAGGAAAACAAAAAGCAAAAATCCAAAAACAGAATTAAGACTTAGAATTTGGTTCAATGAACAAGAATCGGGAAAGTAAAATTGTCGATTGTTCAATTTGTTTGGTGACAATTAAAAAGCTAAGAGAAGCATATCAAAACCAACAATTGAGATCAAAACAGAGATTTAGAAAGTCTTATATATGAGCGAGAAAAACAAGCTAACCTTTTGCGATTCAATGGAAAGCCACACTGGAAAAAAACTTCCTTCTTTGAAGAAGAAGAAGAAGAAGAAGAAGAAAATGAATGAAGCTGAGAAAAATGGCTAAGAACTTTCACTGTAGATCTGGAATCTCTTCAACTGATGAGTCAAAAGCTTTCAATACTATTGTATTCAATTAGTTTGTGTATTTCAGAGAGAGAGAGAGAGAGGAGACCATGTGAGGGAAAAGGGAAAAAAAAAATGTAGTCGAGAAGAGAAGCCCAAGAAGCCATGTGCATTCGGAGGTCAAAAATATTAGAGATTTCTTCGCCTACCCGTTTTGTTGTTTTTGTTTTTGTTTTATTTTGAAAAAAAAAAATGAAAGTTTGTTTCTTTATTTTAAGTTCCGTGTCTCTGTTTGTGTGTGTTGTGTGCTTGTTTTTTGAGGTCACATACAGAGTTCCTTCTGCAAAACCCCAGACTATCTATCTCGCGGTTATCTCTTAGCTGCCAACCTTTTATATAAAAATATCATATATATATATATATATATATTATTCATATATATTTCTTCGGATTGTGGTTTCTCTCTCTCTCGTTTTCTTGACAAAGAATAAAAAAATGACAGCTTTAGGGAGAGACAGATAAGGGAAAGAGAGGGTCTTTTTTTAAATAAATATGAACTTCTCGTTGTTCCCCGCCCTTTCCCAAGTGACGTGTTCCGGACGGCGCGTTCACATTACGTGCCAAAAATCCATTATAATAATGTTTTTTTATGGTCCGCGATGATTATCATCGTAAAAATAAAACAAGTAAATAATAAAGGCTTGTTTAGTAAATAGATTTAAATTGTGTTGATTTAATTATTTTAATTTGAGTTATATGATTTAAGTTAGTGATTTAAATTGTTATCTAAATTGATGTTTGGATGTGCATATAAAATATTAATCTGAATATAAAATAAAATTAAAATTTGTATTTGAATAGATAGTGAAAAAAATTTTTGATTTATTAACAAATCTAACAAATCTTATAGGGTGTTTGGCATGGTGGTGTGAATCATTGGTTAGAACTGTTTTTACTGTAGCATGTGAAAGCTTTAAACTGTAGCAAATTCTTTCTTTTTACTATAGCATGTGAGAGCTTTGTATTGTTCACAACTAAGTTAGTGGTATAAACCACCCTACAACAAACACCCCACTAATGTTCATGATCTTAAAAAATATGCAATATGGATCTTGATTTATTCCTTTCTTTATTAAGAATGCAATGAAAAAAGAATCATCTCAATCGAATATCAAATGAAGAAGTTATGATTTTTTTTCTCAAATATAGAAGAGAGAATTTTAACTTTACTATAGCAAATATATCCAAGTCCAAAGAGTTCAAGTATGGAGTAAAACTCTGAAAACTTTGATTTAAATGATTCATTTGATTTGAATTTTGAAAGAAAATGTATTTAAAGGATTTTAAATATTTGAATACAAAGAGTTAGTCAAATATACGAAACAAATAGCCCATAAGAGATCTAAGGTTTCTACTCTTGAAGTCTAATCTCCATTTTATAACCCTCCTCCTCATGTCACCCGTCTACGGCAAAAGGAGAGAAGTTACAGAGGAATCTTATGCGTTGATTAGTTTTTGTAAATAATTTGTGGTGTTTGTAGTACCCATTCAAATTGAAAAGTAAAGTTGTTAATAGTTAAAGTGTAAAATAAAAATTAGCTATAATATAAAGCTCTTAATTTTTATAATGTTAAATTAAAAACAATTCAAATCATTATTTTAAACCACTTTTTAAAACACTGTAATTGGTTTTGAAGGATTTCTAGTAATTAATTTGATACACGAAACAAATGTCTTGTTACTATTATGTTATGATTGGCTTCATAGTACAATTGCGTATCAACTATCTCGAGGTTCCATACCTTCTAATTTAAAAAGTTTTGCCTAATGTCCTACTCTCAAATTTTCACGAGCATCAAATACTATTTTACTTCTTTTTTTCCTTTCTTTGAGTGTCCCGATTTAGTTCATCCTCAAGAAAACACAACAATAGTAATTCTCATGAACCAATAGTACTATAGGAAATCTCATTCATTATTAACTAAATGGCATTGTGGTTTTAAGGGATGTCAAGTAGGGTTTCTTTATACTCCAAATACAGGCTCAATTTTTGCCCTTCTCATCTGTGCCTTGGTATATTCTAAGGGTTGGGACTTCTCATATGTGCCTTGGTATATTCTAAGGGATGGGAATATGACTATAGTTTCTATATTCTGAACACGAGACTTTTGATTGCTATCGTATGTAAAACTTTAATGGACCGTTTACCATACAGTTTATGATACATATCAATAGTTTCTATAATAATATTAGTTTGGAAGTGTGTAGACAACGTTGATCTCCTTTTTTTTGTTTCCTCAGCAAAGGAAAAAAATTTCATTGCATGGATTTTTTTTTTTTTTCTTTCGCTTTGGTTTGTTTGTTTAACAACGGATATGCCCACTTCACTTCTTGAATGGAGAATGGTCAGTCTCCTAACCATATTGCTCTACTGGTGTTTGAACTAAACAATGTAAATGACTTCTATAATCAAAACAATAAGCACTTTCTAATCACGTTCTAGATCCCATGGTCTTATAAAACAAAAACTCTTTTGAATTTTTTAATGTCTTTTTTGCGAAGCAAAAGTGATATAGAGACGTAACAAGTCCAAATTAATAATTTATATCAACCAACAAACCGCATGGAATTAGTTGGAGGGACATGGGTGTGTTACAAATTGAATGTGATGATGATGATCCAGTGTTTTAACTATACAAAATTGTATCTAAATTTATATATATATATATATATATATATATATATATATAGGTTATTGTTCAAGACCAAGACCATGCTTATAGTTTATGCAACTAAACAACTAAGCCGTATTCTCCTCTCCTCTGTCTGCCACTTGGATATTGTCTACATCACAAAATTCCTGGGCCACAACCTCGTCCACTGCCACGTCACACTTTGGGTGCCACTTGGCAAAACCTGGGTTCGACACTTGAAAGTTCCCATTCTCCCAAAATTAAAAAAATACCCAACTTGTGCCAGGCAACATTTGCTCATCACTATTATAAAGAAATGATAAATACCAGGTCCCATGAGCCAAGCTGCAAGCTGTTGCAAGCTCTCCTTTTCCTTATTCGGGAAAAAGCGGAAAAAAATAAGGCATTATTATAATGGTTCAAGAAAAGAAAGCAGAAGTAATTACATAAAGTGCTCAATTTTGAAGACTTTGAGTCTAAAAATATCTATTTTTTATAATATTTACAAATACGTCTGTTTTTAAAAAATTATACACTTGTAATACCCTTTATGCCCTTTTTGCATATTTTGAATATATATATATATGTATTTATTTAATTAAAAAATTTATAATCATATTTCAGTATGATGATGAATGAATTTATAATCTTATTTCATTATCATAAATATGTAGTCATTATTTTATGATCATTGATCATATATATATATATATATATATATTAGTGTTCAACAGTAATATTAATGAAAACAATTATAATTATAGAATCATAAATTTTTAAGATAATAAATGAATGAATTTATAATCTTATTTTATTATCATAATGAACATAATTATAAACTTAGGTTATTGTGATATTGAAAGAAATTATAATCTTATATATATAGTCTCCTATTAACAATGAACTCAATCCTAATTTAAAGTTATAAATCTTTATGATAATGAAAATAACTTAATTTTGATTCATTATTATAAAGATGCAGTCTTATATATTGACATTGATCAATATATATATATATATATATATATTTCGATGATCAATGATAATAAAAACAATCATCATTATAAAGTTAGAAATCTTTATGATAATAAATGATTGAATTTATAATAATATTTCATGTTCATAATAAACACAATTACAAACTTATTTCATTATGACAATAAAAAAATTATAACTTTATATATATATATATATATATATATATTTCGCTATCATACTTTAGCAATAATAATGAAAGTTGTCATATATAATTATAAAATTACAATTCTTTACGGTAATGAATATAATTATAATTCTAGTTCATTATCATAAAAATGTAGTCATTATGCTTTTATCACAAATGACCATATATATATATATATATATAGATGTTTAACATTAATAATGAAGACAAATTATGAAAGAAATTATAATGTTATAAATTCATATATATATTTCACTATCCTACTTTAATAATAATGAAGGTTGTCTTACAAATCTTTATGATGATGAATATAGTTATAGTTGATCATATTTATATAAGTTGGTGTTCAACATTAATAATGAAGACAATTATAATTATAAAGTTACAAATCTTTATGATAATAAATGATTGAATTTATAATCTTATTTGATTATCATAATGAACACAATTATAAACTTATTTCATTACGATATTGAAAGAAATTATAATCCCATATATACATATATATATATACACAGTCCAACATGAATAACGAAGACAATCATAATTTAAAGTTATAAATAAAGATAATAAAAATAATTTAGTTTTAGTTCATTGTCATAAAGATGCAGTCATTATGTATTGACATTGATTATACACACACACACACACATTGCGGTGTTCAACTTTAATAATGAAAACAATCATCATTATAAAGTTACAAATCTTTATAACAATGAATGAGTGAATTTATAATCATATTTCATTATCATAATGAACACAATTACGAACTTATTTCATTGTGACAATGAAAGCAATTATAATCTTCTATATATATCTATATATATATATATATATATATTGCTATCTTACATTAATAATAGTGAAGGTTGTCATATATAACTATAAAGTTCCAAATCTTTATGATAGTGAATCTAATTATAGCTCTAGTTCATTATCATAAAGATGTAGTCATTATACTTTTATCATTCATGTTCATATATACATATATAGTTGTTCAACATTATGATGAAGTCAATAATAATTATAAAGTTACAAATCTTTATCATAATGAATAAATAAATTTATAATCTGATTTCATTATGATAATAAACACAATTATAAACTTATTTCATTATGATAATAAAAAATTATAATTTTATTTCATTATAACGATAATGAAAATATAATCATATATAATATTCTATTATATAGAGGTTGATTATTTCTTATTACAATTTAAGGTTATAATGGTCTTTACATGTAAAATAGTAGATAGTTTTATATTTAAAATAATTTATGGACAGTTTTAGATTCAAGGTCTTATAATAAGTACTAACGTAAATCACTCAAGAAAGCATGGGTTAGGACAACATAGTATATATAAATTAATCTATTGTAACTTTTCGCCAAATTTAAAATATAATACTGAAAAGCATGCATTTATATTTGTGTAATTAGATGGTGATGACAAAATAAAAAATAATTTATACGCAGTTGTCATAACTGTGAAGCAATTAATGGACAATGATATATACGGTATCAGTCTCCTGCATTTATTTTTCTGTCGAATAGAAAAATTTATTAAACTTGTATCAATCATATCATATTCTCGTGTTTTATGCAGCAAAGACTTTTATATTCATGTTAGTTTTTTTTTTCCTTCGTGCTATTTGTTTTCAACTAGTAATTCAACGAAACGAAATGAGCTCATTTGCACGTTGTTTGTGACAAAATAAAACCACTAGAGTAAAACAAAATGTCTGGGATTGTTTTTCATATATCAGTGAATCTTATATGAAGTCTTGTTATTTGTGGGAAAAAAGGACACATTCATGATTTCTTAATTGTAGATTACCAAGAGTGATAAACTTGCAAAAAAAATATATAAAAAAAGGAACATTAGTGGTTCACAATGATTTATGATTGTAACGAAGAAAAAGTATACAAGAAAAAATCATGTTGGTTATAATTTTACATGTTTTTTCAAACATCTCTTGTTAACTTTATGATTGGCGCCATTTTTATATATAGAAAAAATAAAATAACCATAAATTATATATGTGAAACCTTAAGCAATAATCGTCTAGGTAATTAATTCTTAGACACCACCACTCAACAATAACTTTATAGTTTGAACCTTGAACTAAGTATGTAAATATACTAGAAAATAATTCCATTCATGATTTTATTAACGTTGTAGGTCATTGTAATTAGCTAATTGGATAAATTAAAGTACTATTTGTCCTTTTAAAAAAAAAGCACTATTCATATTTGGATGACTGAGTCCTCCGTAGTTAGACATTATTTGGCACACCAAAAATTAGACTTGGATTTGAAACAACTATTGCTACGTTTGCTGTTAAGTTATCAACATTTTCAGTAGATAATCAAGGTAAGAATAATCTATAGCACGTATACATATGGTACATAGACGTTTAATTAAACTCTAAGAACCTATATGAATTGGATAAAGCGATATGTAGCGTGTGACATATATATTTCCTTACAGTTTGACAAATAATTGTCTACTATGATGATAAGGACATATTATAATTGTTATTTTAGTGTGTTTGATTGTAACATCAGAAAGATTTAAGCTTAAATTTGAAGTGTCTGCCGACCTTGTTATCAGAACTGTAATATAAGTTAACAAATATTGGATTTGTAAATCTTGGTTAGCTGTACCATACACATGTAAATTAGACGTGAAGAATGAAATTGAGACCTTTTAATTAACAAGTGTAAACTATAAATCTCACAATACATATCACCTTAATTAATAATTAAATAGTTAATAATAATATCATGTAATCATTCTGTGAATCTTTTATTTGGATGAAGCTATTGTTACGGCCAACACATTAGATAAAGAATTTGTTTTTGGAAAATACATATATACGCTTTAATCACCTATTAATAATATTTTCTTTTTATTTATTTATTTATTGGTTACATATCTAATAGAACAAAAATACTATTTGAAGATAAGACATTTATTAGAATAAGGAAGAACCTGAAGAGAAATTAATATAAATTTTATTTCATTGAATCACAATCAAAAATATTATAATCAAGTTCTAACAGCTCACTGTGGCTTTAAGTAAACCCTCCTTTACTTGTAAATAACTCTTTAAGAAGGAAAGGTCCGATTATTCCCCTCAAAAAAAAAAAAAATGCCACGGGTAGTTTTTAATGAAAGAAATATTAAACACATTAAAAAAAATCTATAGTGAGTGTTGTAACTTGTAAGTGCAATTTTCGGGACAACTTCCCTAACACACGGATTATTTAAATCAAGCTTCTTGGTTAATGTGATACAGTACTTTTCATCTCGTTTCATGAAAGCGACGGTTTTTTTCTTTTAGATAATAACTTGATAAGTATATATAGCTTATTTACATATATGGTTATCTACTTTTTTTTTATATCTAGTATTTTAAGTTTATTCAAATATTAAACTTTTAGTTTTCATCTTATTATTGAATGTATATCTTCAAATTAGATTTAATAAACAAATTTGTATATTTTCTCAACCAATTTTCAATTTTGACTTTTAAAATTGCTCAAAATACCCTCAATTGAAAAATATGAGAACTTTAGAAATTAAAAAAAAATTATACTAAAGTTTTTTATTTCAAAAATGTATAGAATACCTTCAAAAATGAGTGTTTTGTGTGTTTTTGCTTTTGCTTTTGTTTTTGTTTTTGTTTTCTTCTTTTTTTTTTAAGTTTTAATTTTATTCTCTTTTACTAATAATTTGGTCATTTTAAAGGTCAAAATCAAATATTAATTAAAATAAGGTATAAATTTATATATTAAATCTAGTTTGAAGATACACATTAGGTGAGGTCAAAAATTAAAAATATAATTTTTAAATTAACTTTAAAAAATGTATACAAAAATAACTATCCCTATATAAACATATATATAGAAAGAGCTTATAGATAAATATATATGTGTGCGCGAGGTACTTCTTTAGGAAACCACGTAAAGTTATACAGACCACTCAACAAGATACCACACAATATTAACCAATTAAACTAAAGAGTTGAACCTCTATAGTTTAAATTAATGGATTCTATACTATAATATATAATCATAAGTTGGGGCATCTATGTACATTCAGAACTATATACATATACATATATATATATATATGTTGTTTGAATTCTTAACTATATATTTGCTAGCTAGCTTGCGTCTGTTGTATGCGCTAATTTGAAGGACGCGTACTTGCTCTTATTTAAATTACGTGTGGATTATTTTGTAATTGTTTAATTACTTTTTGTTATAAACATGTGTGGATTATTTTGGCTTTGTAGCAAAGTACAAAGGCCAACGTGCGATCCACCATAAACGTTGTCTATGCAGGTATTTAACCAATGTTTTCCTCTGCCACCTGTCCCTCACTTGGTCGGTTAAAAAGGATATATAATAAAGAAACTCAGTGTCAAAATCGTAGCACGTGATCGTCAACCGACCGTTTGGCCACATTGATACCCTTCCTCCAGTCAAGTCTTGCCCTTCCCCTCTGAATTATTGATTTTTTTTCCTTTTTTTTTTTGGCTACAAACTACAGATTATTGATTAATATATAGCATGTTTGGTGCTGAAAACGACAAACGGTTAAATAAACGCAACACTGATATTTACAACTATTTATATTTTCTGTGCGCCAAATTCTTAATAAAACGTTTTCAGTTCCTGAACATTAGAGAGTTGAAGCACTAGACAAGAGTACCCTTGATAAGGCAAACTAGCTAGTACTAACCACGAGTACGTGGTGGTCTAGCGCAAAGGTTTAACATGATAGGTCTGTTGTTTGAGAGGGTGTTCATCTGAAAAGCTTGTTTCAGCCACTCAGTACTCGATTTAACGTATTTGTAATCTCGTTCACATATCTTCTGACTTGTCACACATTCCATGGAGTTGGAGGACTAACGCAATCCTTGTCGAGAAGTAAGACTCAAAATTAAGACTTTTAACGAATATTTTTATCAGAGTTTGAGACGACGAATTTAATAACAAACAATAATATGAGACAGAAAGTGTTAAACGCCACAAAATAATAAAAATGAGTCTCAAAATATAGAGTCGATAAATAAAAATCCACCTTCAATAATTCTAGATATATGGTGCTCAATGCAGATATATGGTGCTACTATGTATCTTAATTTGAAAATGTCGAGAAGAATATGCAAATGGCCCCAGTTTATGTTTTTTATTCTATACATATAAAGCAAAAGGCTGGAACTATAATCCCTTGAGGGTAATCTTATATATTGATTTGCTAGGATCGGCAATTGTGGTTGCGTATATATGTTGATTATAATATATCATTCGTGTGCGAAAATGCCTGTGACAGTGCCACGTGTTCAGAAAGAAGTCGCTCCCAAGTCCCAATTTTTACGTTTGCATGCACGTGACAAAATTTTTTAAACGAGCTGTCCCATAATCCCATGCACAGACCTGATTGGACCGTATCTGATGCATGCAAAATAAATAAATTAAATAAAAATGAAAATTAAGCAAACACTCACAAGTTCGCTAGGGATTTGAGCCATTTGTTGCGCTGGCAGAAAATAGAACGGCACACTGATCGGAAAAAGGAAAGAAGCGCCAGCAGGGTTTTGCATTGGACTATATTATAGTATATTCAAGCTTTGGGCATTCTTCTGTATTTTTTTTTTTAAACAATATAATGTAGATATTCAAGCTGTGAACCATGATATAGAAAATGATCACTATTTACGAATAATATGGTATTTATTTTATGCCGTTACACATCATTTTTTTGGAGCATATATTATCCATTATAGATAAATCTTCCCTTTTTTTGATGTAATAAATCTTCCCATTTTTCAAGAACAGAAAAAAAAAAGATTTAGAAGTCTACTTGCTAAATGCCAATGCCAAACAAATTGTGTTGGTGCATGATGTCCCCTTCTTTTCGTTTTCTTTCATCTTCATTTTTATTTTCATTTTATATGTATTATGTATAATAATAACTATAGATATATTTATATTTTTATATTTTGAATATTGCAGGTCCAACCTAGTCGGAGGCCATATGTTTCGATGCGGCAGGGTGTAGAGAGTGCTACTCGTATTGTCTATTTTTAATGGAGGTCAGTCATTCTCGAGTCTCGAGTGCGTGGACATTTGCCATGTGCTGAAACCAAACGCAGGAGCGTCCCAGGCCAACCCCAAAAAAATTGGGAATAAAATTAAGGGGCAATGTATGAAGAGTTCTTGCTGGGTACTCACTGCTCACCTTGTATATGATGCTCGCGTTTTGAATCAGAATGAAGAGAGAAAGAGACAGAGAGAAAAAGAGAATTTCAATTGTATAAATAAAACACCAAATATCTTTCTCCATAGAGTAGCCTTATTGATAGGTTTTGTTTAAAAATTCTAAATTTAGTCAATATACATATATATATATATATATTCATATATGTAATTGATAGAATCGTATAAAAATCTGAAGACGAATAAAAGTATTTTTACTACCATATCACATATAATTAAAAATTAAATCCGAAAGTACTAACTGATGAGTCGACTTTGGTTGCAGTACGTGGGTCTCTCTTCAATGAATATTAACGATATTGTTACATTTAACATAGAGAATAAATGAAAATATTGTGTTTAATGCATTATTTTGTTTTATATAATGTTATTTTAATTATTATATTTACTTTATCATACATTTTAAGCTTTATGATTTGTAAATAATTAGTTTTATATAATACAGAAAAATACTATTGTTGTAGTTATTACTAATTGAAAGGCAAATTAAACCACCAATAATAATGAATAAATCCCAAAATAATATTTGATGTTAAATTTGACTCATATTTCTTGACTAATTTTTTAGTCTTTCAAGTATTAGTGTCTTGTATATCAATTTGGACCAAAAAAAAATCTCTAACTAACCATATTATAACACATCATTCAAAAAAATATAACGTGCCTTTTAATGTTCGTTAAAGTATAATAAGATTGGAAAAGACACTTTGAAAAATTCAAAATTTGATAGAAAATCCTACATTTAACACCAAAAGTATATCACATGCTAAATTTGTACATCGCGTAAGACTTCAAAGCTCCAATGTTAAATTTTTACATTCACATAGAAAGTTAACAATATATTAGAGACGCACTTACTTCAAAACATGTTTTGTTATTATCAAAGAGGAACAAAGTTAATTCTATATTGCCGTCCAACTTGTACATTATGATTCATGAAGCATGATTGAATGAAGCTACTTCGATATTACATTCCCTGGCAATTGATAACCAGTTAATGAACAATAATTATATATTGTTTATATAATGCTAATTTATAAACAATAATTATATATTGTTTATATAATGCTAGCTATTGTGGAGATTTGAATTTAAGATATTAGACATAATTTTCACTTATGATAAATAGTGATGATAGCAAGGTAGGACAGCTTCTCTATCCTTGTCACTACCTTTCAAAACCATCTTTAATTTTTTTATTTTTGTCTTGTCACTGTCTTCAATGTAATATTAAATTAATATGAAAATGATAAATTTGGTATTTGAGTGTAAAAATACATTCTTCAATGTCATGTCATTTTTAATGCTAATTTTGTTATATGTTAAGCTTGATGACAAATCGATCTTTGATTCCTATTGGTTTATGATTGATTGACTTTTTGCTTTAGTCATTATAACATTGTTACTTTTTAATTATTTTAATACTAAACGTTTACTTTTGCAAGTTTAAAGGTTTAATAAATGTGATATTTCAAGCATTACATCGAAGCATAGAATAAAATAACACATTAAATATATTATTTTTATGTTTTTTAGTGGTAAATATAACATTAATATTGACATTTACATTAAAATTAGTCTAAGAAACGGAGGTACTGTGTGTTCCGTCTAAAGCCTTCCCATATGTCCAGAATATTATTTTGTAAACAAAATTTCAATAAATCCAAACAAAAATAGGTAAAAATCCATCCTAGATTTAATCCAATGTTCTTATAAACCAATAAACTTTCAATTATATATATGGAGAGTAGCGATAGACTTTATATAATGTATTTAATTTTTTCATCTACACGCACGCGCCCGTGGGGTGTTTCCCTGTCCCTTCTCCGATCCCGACTCAGGACTTAGAAATTATCCTCGTTTCCATTTCAAATACCACTAACACTATGTCTCATCCAATCCCATTAGAGCCCCGCTCCATTGAGAAAAATGGCACCTCATTCTAAATCCTACATTAGAAAAAACAAAAGGGCCATAAAGCTTATTTATAGTGATTTATTGTTTTCATGGAAAAAAGCAATTTACAGAATTAATAAGTTGAAACTAAAATAATATAGTATATAAAAGCTTTATATTTTAATATATCTTTGCTTTTAATCTAACACATGATAGTTTTATATTTTAACAATTAACACTAACACAACGTTCTTAAAAAAAAGCATAAAGCGTATAATTTACGTTCATGAAATGAACATGGAAAGCGACTTTTTGATGTCTAATCATATATCATTTTAAGGTCCAATGTACGTGATATGATGATCAGGGATAATATTAATCCGTGGGCTATGATTTCATGCAAAGGGACAAAAAGGAGAGTAATTCTAAATCCGTAGTGATCACTGACTTAAAAGTAAATTATAGAGAATCAAGTAGGATTTAGGAGCACTAAGGGGAAAAAAAGGAAAAAAAAAAATGGATTTAGGGGATCTCCTAGATTTGGGACAGTTGGGTTGCAACTTTATGAAGAGATTGAACCGAACACAATCCACAAACAGCGGAGGTAATTAGTTAAACAATTTATTATTAATTTTCTTTCACTCTCTCTGAGCCAACCTCGGATTGTTTTCCAACCAATGGAGTCATTTTATGCACACAATTCCCCGACAAAATTAGCCAACTCCTGGCTCTACACTGATAGCTAGACCTCCTATATGGATTTAAAAGAATTTTTTCAAGTCTATTATATAGAGGAACAATATTTTGTCGTCAACAACTTGTCAAAATTTTACTCATTAAAAAACAGTTGTACCCAATTTTTGTACCGTCAAATTTGTAAAAAAAAATAATTTTGACTAAATCCTGCTTTTATAAACCAACCTCGCCGGCCACACGGGAGAAATACCCAAAAAAGAAAAAAAACAATTTACGAAGATTTCGTTGGGTAAGACTTTTGAGCAATTATTAATCATTTGGTGAAAAATATATGTATTGGCTTACCTTTTATAATTACGCTATGAAATAGTCTCTGGGAAGATACATCTTACACCCTGATATTAACTGAAATGGATTTTTATTTGAGTAAACCTCTAATAAAACATGTCCTTAATTATTAGCCCCTGAGACAGATTGGAGCAGCATCCCCACCCCATCCCGCATCAATATACACATAAATGTACATATATATCTCTATATATTTTTATAAAAGAAAGTACAGGTAAATTTAATGAAGTCCCCCCAAATTATGTTACTTGTGTCAATATATACTTTAAACTTTAAAACATATATACACCTTAAACTTTAAAACATATATATTGTGCCCATTGAATTAAAATTTTTATCCAAATTCACCCCCTGAACTTTGTAACATTGTTTTTTGGATAGAATTATTGAATTTTTATTTGATTTAAGATTAGATATGATACTTAGGGGTTAATATTAATGTTCTTTTCACTATAATTGAACTAGTTAACTATCAAACTCTTGTATATTTTGTTTTTAGAATAACTGCTCAAAAGTGACAAAAAAAGATGGAGAAAAAGTGTAGAACTACCACAATTCAAGTTGGTTCTTTAGGATTTTTGAATAAACTTATGAACTTATCCTTTCAATAAGGGTAACAAATATTATTTTGTTCAAAAGAACAAGTTTTAAAATTCAAAAAGTGAATATAAAGAAGTATTATAATTCAAGGATATAACATGTACGTTTTAAAGTTTGAGAGGCTTTTTGACATAAGTGATTAGGGGAAATTCGTAAAATTTGTCCTATTATAATACACGACACCAAAGTGAATTTTGATAAGGCGGAGTTCCAAAAAAAAAAAAAAAAAGGGAAGGAGAACTTAATTTTGCTATTCTTTCCATTATAAATAAATAGTAATTTTTAGTTTGAGACTTTGGCTTGTTATTGTTGTAGTTTGGATTTGACTTCAAGATTTTGGTTTGTTTTCATAATGCATTTGGCTTAGCGAGATTTATATTTAATTTTATGGAATTTGCTTTGAGTTTTGATGATGTTGTAAGATTTATTAGAAACAAACTTTAATAAGTAAATTGGTAGAGTATGAGAATTTAAAATCCTGGTTTGGAATGTCTTCGCTTTAAGTTATATGTGGGTACGAGAGCAAAAAGGGTCGAGAAAACCATACCTATATTGATGTTGTCTCCAACGTCAGTATTATAATTAGATCACATAAAAAAAAAAAAAAAAGCATATATGAGATAATGAACGTGATAAAAATCTAGTGGTCTAAAATTGTATACATCGGTTTTTGGTTTTTCTGTTATACGAGAAAATAACCTTTTTTAAAAGCATTGTTTTAAAGAATGTCCCAAGTTTTATTAAACTAGAAAATAATTGTTTCATTAAAAATGGTCAATCAGGATTAACTTTGTGATCAATCACAAATTAACAGATGTTTATCGGTATCTAACCAATGTCAATTAATGATGTATTAAGTCCTTGCTAATTGACTTGTTGACTGAATTTAAATAAAGCCAGCGCATCAATCATTGAAATAGCTATTGATTTTATTTATTGAGAAAAGTGGCCGCTTACCTAATTTCTCAAAATTGTCGCTCTAATCTATTACGTGTTGGACTTGAATTTGTGTTTATCCTTTCTTTAAGAATGTACAATAACAAGAACCAATATTTTCTCAAAAAATGCTAATTCCATATCATGTAATGCCATTTTGGGACAAATTAAAGAGCTTGTTAACATATTTTTATACAAAAAAAGAAGTTCATTGATACAACAACCAACAAGAAGTGAAAAATGATTTTAAACCCAACTAGGTGGGAGCCACACCCTCTCATATAAAGTGGGTCCCACCTTTGGGTCACACCATTGCAGAGATAACTCCCACCCGTTGAGTTGTTTAGAACTGCTCATGAAAAATGGATAAAAATAGATAGAAAATCACAAAGCGAAGACACAACTTGTTTAGGAATACTGATTTTTGCAAAATACCATCAAAATCTTTTCGATTCCCTCTTGTACGAACTACATTATCTATATTAGTATGACTATTAGTAGTTATTCACTCAAAGGTTTGGAGGTACAAGAGTTTCTAAAACGCTAGAGAGTAGTTTTGAACTTATGGGCACATATAAAACATGCATTTGGAATGTAGAATAAAAAAAATGGTTCAAAATAATAAAGATAGTCTAAAACAAGCCTAAATGTTAGTTTTGAAAATTTAACCTCCTGTTTTGAATCATTTTTAAAAGTAAAAACCTTTTTTATTCTTTTTTTTAATAAACTGTAATTTTTAAAATATTAATTCTTTAACATGGTGTTTTATTCTTATTTTCAACTTTTATATTCTAAGACCATGTATATTGTATGGTAAAACTACTCACTAGAACTTCATTGTGTCTAATAAAGAGGACGCACGTGACTTACGCGAGAAGAGAGGCTAAGGAGCTGAAAATGGCAATCTGGCAAGAACCACGTAAAAGCCATAAGGAAGCGGAAAGTGGAAAGCACCACTCCGGGTTTTTTGGCTACTACCCCACGCTCTCAGTGAGTTCACGTAAGTCCACTAATTTTTTGTTTTCCGATGCCAATTACAAAAGTTTTCTTGTTGTTTTTATTGCCAATCTGAGAGCACTGACGCCTCTATTCATCCCTCCATGAAATTGACCTTTTTTGGGCATTTTCCTTTTCTTTTTTTTATAGAGGAAAAATTATGGATCTCTTTCAGCCACCAAGCATTTCCTAATTTGAAAAACTTTTAGGGGTGGTACGTGCTTTATTGAATTGGGCTTAGCTGCTTAGTAATAATACACAATTATTTTAATTACAGATCAAATAATTGAAAAAAAAACCCACTAAAGGGAGAGAATCAGTAGGATTGTTACGTGTAATGACTAGCATGCAGAATGGAGCACTATCAAAGGAAAGGAGACCTAAAATTGGTTTTTTTATGTGGCTCTCATGACTGTTCGGTTTGATTCCTTCCACTTTCGTGCGATACAATGCTTTAAAGAAAATAAAACATCTAAAAGAGTTTCCCAGTTTAAGGTATCAACAAAATTTTAAATTCTGATTACTTTGAAATAAAGTTTTTAACTTTTTTTTTAATGTCAATTGTTATATATTTTCGTCACCATTTTGGGTTCTGCCGTGTCAGCTGACTTCACGGGAAGCTGATAGCTGGAAGATTTTCATTTATTTATTTTAAAGGAAAGAGAAAATAGCGGATCATGGCTGGGCCCAAATGTGAACCTTCCCCAGCCCACATTCTAAATGGGCCACATACTTCTCTCCCTCCTCACTCCTCCTCTTTTCTCTCCGTCCCTGGTGGCATTACGGCAACCTCGTGCGACTCCGACAACCTCTCCCACCGTGACCCTAGCGACCTTGAGTGACTCCGACATGAATCCAGCACTTCCTTTTGCAATAACACCTCCCTCCATGACCACAGTGTCTCCCACCGTGAGACCTCACATGACTCCAACGCTCCTCTTCGTGTGACTCCGGCAGCTTCTCTCAACAGAGTTCCTATGATATTCGCTCGATTTCGGTAATACGACTTCGGCAGCTTCTTTGATGTAGCTCCTGTGATCTTTGTGGCCTTGCGACTTTGGCGGTCCTTGCATGACTGCTCTAATAGACGGCTTCGACAATTTAGAAATAGAAGAAAGGATGAGAGAGTAACAGGGAGGGAAACATAGAGAAGGGAAGAGAGAGAAATAGGGAGGGAAGAGATAGAAATTAAGGGGGAAAATGTTAATAATTAAGTTGAGGTTATTTTTTTAATTTAACTAGTTAATAAATGTATATTTATGTTTTTTTAGCCTATTTATTAACTTTTTTTAACTTGGGCTGTTAATTTTTATTCCATTATAAGTTGGGCCTATTTCCATTCTTTTTTCTTTCTTTAGAGACCTCACAAGGAGGGCTAATTAGAGGAAGAGAAAATTACATGTTACAACAAACTTATAAAAAAATGTTAATTCTTGTACTATCATTCATAATACATGTTTAAGTTATGCCATATTTAAAAACGTGTAATATTTATAAAAAAATTTCAAAAATCACATTTATAAAAAAGAGAGAATAAGGGAAATACTAGGTTTTTGAACCTTTTTGAAGCAAATAGCAAGTTTTAAAAATATTTATAGTAAATTATATATTTATGTTGTAACTAATTGCAGTTAAATAAAAATTATTTACGTTATAAACAATAGAGTAAATAAATTATTTGTACATTACATCTATTTATTGTATAAATAAGAATTATTTACCTTTCATAAATAAGAGGGTAAATATATTATTTACACATAAATTTAATATACAAATATTTTTAAAACATATTATTGATTACAATTAGTTATAAAAAATTGTTATTTACTTAAATAAAAAGTTTTGTTAATGAGATAACTAGTCCAATTAACTTTATTGGATTAAAATATGACTTCGATTTGTAAAAATTCTACAAATGTCTCAAAAAGATATTATCAAAATTATTACTACATAATTATATAGTATAATATGTTATATTATTAAAATAACTACTATATCATTAAAGATATTTTTAAAATATTTTAAATATTGTGTTTGATTTTAATTTCATAACAATAATACAATAACAATAATACAGTGAGGTATTATAATTTTTTCTAAAAGTTTGCCCAAATGAACACCCTCATAAGGGGCCCAATACAACCTTGAACGGCCCAAATTCTAAAATGGGCCATTTGTCTGGGCTTCTCGATGTCATATTATCCTTTGGAGACCTCAGAAGGAGGGTGAATTAGAGGAACAACCCTTCTACACAGCCAAATTTCAAACATACCATTCTTGATCAAAAATTCAATCCTAAGTTTACATCGAGGTGATATGTTTAAGATTCGACTCTCATAAGGAGAACATCATTTGTCATAAGTTCTTGACAAAACCAAAGTTTTCAGTCATGAAAAAAGTACAACATAGTTTCGAAAGGGTACCTACAACCAACAATGTTGCCGCACAAGCAACTGAGGATTTAATGATTTTATCCTTATCACCTAATTAGAAAGGTCTTTTATTTTAGTTTGGACCTAGGTCGAAATAATGATTTTATTGCAATAGCCGAAATATGTCTTATCATAATAGACCTAGGTCGAACTGCCATCGCATGCCTGGTTCTCAAATGTCAACATATTTGGTTGCATTGCCTATCTTCCTTGTTAAATGCGGTGCATAGTTTAGCTCACCTGCCCAAACCCATTATTGCCTAATGTATTTAGCAACTGTAGTTAGAACTATAATTGTTGTTATCAAATAGTATAAAATGTCTATAACTTATAATAAAAAAAACAAATAATTACTATGATATAAAACTCTCACATGTTATAATAAAAAATTATTATAGTGTAAAACTTTTACGTATTATATTATTTTAAATTATAAAAATGGTTCTAACTAGGTGTTGGTTTTTCAGTGGTTATGTCAATTGGGTGTTCTCTTGAACATCATTCATCTTTTGTCTAGCTTGTTATACACTCCATAAAGAGATCCAATTGACTAGTCTTCATTTGACTCTCAAGCTTGTGAAAAACCATAAATGAAAATAATTATTCTTTTCATGTGGTTGGGGGACTTTTGATTGACTGATTCGATGCCAGATTCTCCACGGAGGAAAGGACTTCATGTGAGTTATTGTGGAAGCAAACACTTACCATATGTTTGGTTGAGAGGTTCACACCATAAACTTAATTATAAACACAAACTTAATTATAAACAGTGTAAATTTTTATATGCTACAGTAACAATAAAAAAATTACTATAATATAAAACTCTCACATATTATAATAAAAATGGTTTTAACTACTGATTTATACCACTTTTTCAAACACCCTATTACAATGTTATTATTTTAAAATTAAAAATTTATTTTGACAAGTTTTAAAACGAGACAACATATTAAATTATATTATAGATTAAAGCATAAAATAAAATATATATTAAATATGTTTATTTTTTTATTTTTAAATATCAAATATAATATTGATATTGATATTTATGGAGACAAACAACAGGTCCTTAAAGAAAAAGGCAAAGCACACTTGTTATTTGTTTGGCATAATTTTATAACAATACATTTAAAAAAAAAAAAAAGAGATGTGAGAGTCTAACAGAAAAATTCTCTCCTTTTACTCTCCACATGTTGGAAAAAACATATAAGAGCAACAAATTCCCCGTTTTTGCTTCTTATTTTTAGCGTCCGGAGGCCATATTACCCATAACACACCACAGATAAGTTTGGGGTATTTTGAATCAAGGACATGGGCATTGTTGGGATAAAGTATTATGGCCCATATATTGGACCAACTTGACTCGTGGAAAGTACATGTCCAACCGATGTCCGCCAAAAGTCCAAATATACCGTAAAAACTTTATTAATCAATTTAATAATTTAAATGTTCAAATTGAGGTCGGCAAGAGGTTTTGTAATTTAATTATTCAATGTATTTCAAGTATAATAAATTGTAAAATTTTATTTGGGTGGGACGTTGGTTTGTCATTATTTATAAAACTGTTCCAACTTGCATCTTAATCTGGGTTATGGGTTAGGTTAGGCTAGATACAAAAATTACAGAAAATAATATTTTTTAATTTTGTTTAAAAATATTTTGAAGTAAATAACATATAAATTAGTGAGTAATTAATTTATTCATAGCAAACAATTTATTTACTAATTTCAGTATATACATTAATTTACTTAGTAAATACATTTATTGGATATAATAGAGCCCGTTTGGTTTGTGAACTAGAATCATTTTGTTACAGTATTTTCTTTCACAAAAATTTAAATTTTCATTCAAATTCTCTATTTAAATTTATGAACCAAATAGACTCTATTATTTATGTAGAAATATATAATCTACTTCAAATATTTTATGTTTTAAAATATGTTATTTAATTGAAAAAAACAAAAAAAAATGCTATTAGACTCTCCAAAAATATATTTTTTATGGGTCGATCTAAAAACATCTCAAACTAAAAAAGAAGAAGAAGAGAGAGTAATAGAAATTATAATAAATAGCACTTTCTAAAACTAATTGAAGTAAATAAAAATTTTGAAAATATTAAATTTATGGTGTGAATAATTTATTTACCCCATGTTTATAGTTTCAATAATTCTTATTTATATAAAAAATAGATTTAAAGTGTTAATAATTTATTCACCCTATTGTTTATAATGTAAAATAATTATTATTTACACTGTAAACCTACTATTTACCAATAAATGATTAACATCTGCTATTTACTTCAAAAAGTTTCAAAATCTTGTTATTTTCTTGATGAAGAATTGGGTAGGTCAACCCAAACTTAGGATAGGCCCTCAAATAATGGACTTAACTTGACACAATTATGCATCTCAAGGTGAAATATAAAGTAAATTAAGTGGTATATTACCTTTTACAATCACTATTTTGTTGTATTATTTATTTTTTTCTTTTGATTTGTACAATTTTTTCTAATTAAAAATGCCAAAGATCCTTTAGATAATACTTGTTAGCCTAAGTTTAACTCAAAATAATTGTGATTAGTTACATTTTTATACTATTTGAAGGTAATATATTTAAAATTTTCTTATTAAAGCAACAAAATTGAAAAATAATGCCACAAAAATAATATTTATCAAATTGGCCTGTGAAACACAAGGATGAATTCCACTTTTTCTTCGAACAAAACAAACTCAGCAAGTACATTAAATGCAAGTACGAGCAGCAAATAAGAAAAAGAGAAAAAGAAAAGAAAGAGATAAAAGCAGAAGAAGCACAAGCAACAAATTTTTTTTTTTTAAAAAATCATTCTAAAAAAATTAAAAAAATCAAATAAAACGGCACGTTTTTTACCGAAGTAGCAAAAAACAAGACAAGCATTTTCAAAAAAAAAAGAGAAAAATATCGAATAGCATAGTCCACGTAGTGGATTCCCACCTTGAACACACCACGTGGGAGTTCCAGAATAAAGAAAGGAAGATGTCAATTTCCTTCCGGGTAAGAAAACCATTGACCTTTTTTCCCAAATTTTTGAAAATTAGAAAAAGGGAAAGTAGATAATTATAATTATAATTATAATCAAGGCTTGATTGGCAGGCATTATTATTTATTATTTATTATTTATTAATGATTAACATAAAAAAAATTGAAAAAACTACTAATCTACTGAATAAGAAAAAAGGGAAAAAAAGGGGATGCACTTCTTTCAAACAAATTATTAAATAAAACGAAAATGACCGAGTCAAATATTAGCGATTTTTTATTTTCTTGCCGAAAAAAAACTGTATCGGTGTCCCCCCCAGGCAAAATCCTCTCTCACGCTAAAATATGCCTTGTTTTATTAAACGAACCCAATTCCCATTACCCAGTAGTACGGAGGAAGCGAAAAACACCAAGAAATAGACCAAGGGATTTAAATTCACCTGTTTGGCTGTCTCTGTTTCTCCACCCCAGTCCCACACTGAGACCAAATCCCTACCCACAGAGTCCCAATTCAACAACGAGTTTCTTCATTTGTCCTATTCTCTCTCTCTCTTTTCACAAGTTATTTTGATTGATCTAATCCCTAAATTGTTCTTTGCTTTTTCCCCCAATAATTGGAAGTGCAAAAACCTAGTTTCTTTCTTCGAGTGTTGGGGCCGTGGGTGGGAATAAAGATTTGATTTTGATTGAGCGTGATTATCGATGAAAAGCCCTTGGATCGTTGAGGAATCGGCGATCAACTCGGGAGAGGTGTAGATGCATGTCGCCGGAGTAACTTTGGATCTGAATTGGTTCCTTCAATTCATATTCACCGTCTTCATAATCGCCGTCGGCGTGCTTCACTTGGTGAAGAACACGGCGTCGAAGTACTTCGAAGTCGGCGCCAATTTCGAAGCCCATTCTGATCGGACTGCAATGCCGCCGACTGCGCTCATGGACGATCTGGCTTGCGTCGTCTGTGGCAATTCCGGCCCTAAGCAGTGCTCTCGCTGCAAAGCTGTTCGATACTGGTCGGTAATCATACATTTCAATTGAGTTTTTCTTTTCTTTTTTTCTGTTTTTTGTTTCCTTTTCTGCGTTAAATTGCTTTTCTGAAATTCCGATACTTTATTGACAAATGGGGTATCTTTATTTGGAATTTTGATCCGTTTTTCGCGATTATGGTAATTTTGGTGCGTTATTAACTGACCCATGCCTTATTCGTAATCTTTTTGTTTCTTCTAGATGTTACGCTGTCAAAGTGCCCTGATTTTGGCATTGTATTTATGCTGTTTTTGTTTTTTATTTTTAGTTTAGGTTTAGATGGGATTTCTTGGAATTCAAAGGTGTTCTTGGCTTTTTATAAAGAAAACGTAATGTATCTTAGTATGTACAAAATGGGATTTTTCCCACCATCAGTAAGTTGTATTCTGACTCTGATATTGAGATATGGCGAGTTCAATGTTTGGGTTTCTTCTGGTTATCATTTATGGTTTTGCTTTTCCTGTGCATTATCTGTCTTGCCCTTATAACTCTGTTTTCTATATAATCCTTAGACTTGGGCTTTGTAATCTGTACTGTAGTCTCATGCATATATTTCCCAGCGTTAGTCAGGCTTGAACCTTATTTATGTGAACTTTGAATTCTGTTTCTTTCTTTCAGCTCGCAGAAGTGCCAAGAAAAGCACTGGAAGTCTGGGCATCAGAAAGATTGCAAGGTTGTTAAATCATCTGGGAGTGTTAGGTCAACTCAAAATGGATCGAGCAATTCCCAATTCAAGGCCTCTGGCGGCGGAGACAAACCATTTCCTGGAATTGCACTGGTTCCAGCTCATGGAATATCCAAACCCATCAACATCAAGCAACCTAAAGATGTAAGTTTATTTATATTTGTGTAGATAGGAGTATATTTACTTGATAATTCTTAGCAGAGAAAATGACATTTCAAGCATTTGTGTTGTTCAGATTCTCTTTCCATATGATGAGTTTGTGAAACTTTTCAACTGGGACAAGCCAGGGTTTTCTCCTTGTGGACTTTTAAATTGTGGAAACAGGTATTTGTTTGCTATATTGCATCTTGTTACTAACATTGGCTTTGCGCTTTTGTTTGTTAATTTTTTCTCCCTTTGTAAAAGTATCCATGCCAGCAAATCTACCAGAAGTGCAGTACATATAGTTCTTCTCCTCTAAATTCTGCTTTTGTTTTTCTTCTTTGGTGTTTGCAGTTGCTTTGCTAATGTGGTTCTACAATGTCTTTCATCCACACGGCCACTTGTTGCCTACTTGTTAGAGAAAGGTCATCGCACAGAATGTAAGTCATAGAGCAAACATTACTCTCTTTCTCTAGTTGTGCCTCTTTAATCAAAGTTCTTACCCTTCTGGTTGCTCTTTTCCATTTTCAGGCATTCGTAGTGATTGGTGTTTCCTTTGTGAATTCCAGACGCATCTTGAAAGAGCTAGTCAAAGTTTGCAGCCCTTTTCTCCAACTAATATTATCTCTAGGCTGCCTAATATTGGTGGTAATCTTGGTTATGGAAGACAGGAGGATGCCCATGAGTTTATGAGGTTTCTAATATTTCCTCTGTTTTAAGTTTATCAACTATAATTTTAAAGGCATATCCTGCTAGTTCAACATTGCAAAAAACTTATAATTTTCTCGTCCTTTTAGGGTTGCCATTGACACAATGCAATCAGTCTGCCTTGATGAATTTGGTGGTGAAAAAGCTGTCCCCCCGAGCTTGCAGGAGACAACTATTATCCAACACATATTTGGTGGTCATCTTCAATCTCAGGTTGTCTTACAGCAAAGTTTTTGCTTTTTGAATGCAAGTTCTCCTGTTTCCTCTTTGCGCATATTGTTTTTTATGGACCACTGGCGTGTGGTCAGCATGATTTAGAAAAAGAAGAATAAGAGAGAATGGAGAAGTCGTGGAACAATTTTGGAGTTAGATTTTTAAAATATATTTGGATGCTCATTGTGTTTCACCCTCTTGTCTCACCTTTGTTGTTTTGTTTAATGTGATATTTTCTTTGGGAGCCCGTTCATTTTTATTGGTTTTTGCCCCTCTAAATTTTTCTTATATATATATATATGTATGTATGTATTTTTTTGAATGTCTTTCAGGTGATTTGTACAAAATGCAACAACATATCAAATCAGCATGAAAATATGATGGATCTGACTGTTGAAATTCACGGGGACGCTGCATCACTGGAGGAATGCCTTGACCAATTTACAGTCAAGGAGTGGCTTCATGGAGATAACATGTACAAGTGTGATGGGTATGGTTTTGATTGACAAAATTATATATCATTGTGTGCTTTCATCAACATATAATCTCTAATGCTATTATTGGCTTGATTTCCTGTTAATTTTGCAAGTATGACTATTTTCCTCAGGTGCAATGACTATGTCAAGGCTTGGAAGCGTCTTACTGTTAAACAGGCTCCAAATGTATTAACAATTGCATTGAAAAGATTTCAGGTTCAAGCTATGCTTGCAGCTTGTCTCATTTGTGCCTTTTTTTGGGAAAAAAAAAGAAAAGAAATTAGACCAATTCCAGGAAATGTGAAAAATTTTCGACAATATTAAATTTATTTGAACTCCTGTGTAAGAGACAAAGGCGTTCATTTACACCAAACAGATGCGTATCTAATGATTTGGGTTGAGCAAGTTCTAATATTTGTGATATTTTAGCATTTATCACTGACAATGGTGCTATAGGAAAGAAATCGATGCTCTCCAACTTAATTAGCTCCTTACAGATGGATTAAATTATATATTTCATCAGGTGCAATACCTATTTAAGGCTTATGGGAGTTGTTTTCTATCAGATAGTAATCTCTGTTGCTAAAAGTTCACATACATAGATTGTCATAAACAGAATTCTTGAATTGCTATAGATTGTTAATCGCTAAAAGAAAAGAACCCATACATGGATTTGTTTTATGAAGTGCTGATGTGATAATGCAAGTAGATTTAGATTCTTTTCTGTGATGATATATGATTTTTTTTCCTGTGGTTATTATGATTTTGTTTTGTCATATCTAACATTACTAAATGGCCATTACTTGCAGAGTGGAAGGTTTGGCAAACTCAATAAAAGAGTAACTTTTCCCGAGACTTTAGATCTTAGTCCTTATATGAGTGATGACGGAGATGGTACGGATGTGTACACGCTTTATGCAGTTGTTGTCCATGTGGATATGCTGAATGCATCATTTTTTGGTCATTATATCTGCTATACCAAGGATCTCTGCGGAAACTGGTATAAACTAGACGACTGTAAGGTAGGTACTCTCTCTCTGCCCTTGTGCTTGCAGATGAATTCTGTGCAAGAATTTATGGATTAGCCTCTTTACTATTTTGTAAAACTTCTATAACATAGTGATCAATACATCAGAATTCTGTTCTGCACCTATTAAAATAGAGATCAATACATCAGAATTCAGCATTATAGGAGTCACTTCTCTAATTTTCTTTTCGGTTTGATGTTTGGCATTTTAACTTTTCTCAGGTTACGAAAGTTGAATTGGAAGAGGTACTTTCTCAAGGAGCATATATGCTTTTATACAGCAGGTGCGTTTGATGTCATATGTTGTCTTTGCATGCATTTTATATCTCTTTCAAATTTGTTCGAAGTCTTGTTTGGTAGTTTCTAGGAACATGTCTGTTAGGAATTTGTGCTTATTTATGCTGTTGTGAGGTTGAACAGTTATATGCCCGTGTAATTTTATTTTTATTTATACTTTTCACGTTCGAAAATATGTTATGGAAAACCTAAAAATGGTCTAGTTTCTCTGTTCTTTGGCAGGCTTAAGGCACGGCCTTCATGTCTTCGAGCTCTGGAATCTTCAAAGGATGACCAGAAGATGGCCAATGGTGAAGTGGAGCTTGGCCTAAATGAACAAATTGAATGTCCTCCCCACGGTGAATCTGAGTCTTCTGATGGTAGCATGTGCCTGGAGACCGATCAGAAAGAGTTGCCGATTTGCATAAACTCCGAAGCCATGGGAGTAGAGAACAGACATAACGACGTGGCTATTGGATCAACATCATCTGTTGAAAAGGGGGCTTCAAATGGTCAAAGAGAGTTGTGCTTCGTTTATAACCCTGGAGCTTCAGGACAAGAACGAGAGGATGTCATCATCAATAGTTGCAGATTGTGTCCGTCCATTTCAAATGGTCCCGAGGGAGCGTTTCCTATTGCAGGAAAAGCCAGCACTCTAAGAGAAGAAGACCTAGTTAACACGAATTTGACCAATCACAAGTCTTGTCAGGCTGTTATGGACAAGATATCATCTTGCTGCGAGAGGGATTTGTCTGCTTCAGATAGGGGAGCTACACAAGAAGTTTCAGAGGATACACACGACATCGACGGTGAATCTAGATCGGTTGTTGGAGAGGACATTGAGATTAACAGCAACGGCTACGCTCACGAAGATGAAAGTGCCTTACAAGTTGAACATGTCCATAAATCTGATTCTGGTTTCAACAACATGAAGCGCGGCACTAACTTTCAGGATGGAAATGGAGTCAAGAGTGTAGAAATAATGGATGATAGTTCATAATAATTAGGGTCTCTCACTTGTGATTTTATTCATATTTAATTTTTGTAACATTCCCATCATCATCGAGGAAAAGAAAGGTTGAGTTGGGAATTTTTGTCTGAGATTTCATTATTTGCAGGGATCTCAGATTCTACTTTAGCATTTATTATTTGGACTCGTGAACTTTATCTAATTCAGATAGAATGCAATTCACGGATCATAATGAGTTGGGAATTCCTATGCTCTTTTGATGTGTTGCTGAGTTTTTCTTGACATAAATTGCAAGTCAAAGTAAAGGTAATTACCATTATGAATGTTATAAAATGGGTCTTATCTTTTATTAATCCTTATTCTTAATGCACATTGAGTAGTAAACTAATTATGATATGATAAGTGATGGCAAATAGAAGTGACCACATGGCCACAACAATAGGAATCCCACGGGTCTCAATTTAACTTTTCACCCAAGGGGAGAATAAGTAGGCAATTGTTATAAAACAAATGCAAAGAATCAAATTGCAAAGTATAAAATAGAGAGACATAAGAGAAATAGAGAAATAGATAGAAACAATTTTGTTATTCATCATCACATCTCATGTATAAATATAGGCTCTCAAAGGCCATATATATAGGCCAAAGTAGGAGAGACCAAAAGGTAAGAGTTACAATAATAAAATAATATAAATAGAGTGTTAATTAGGAGGTTATGAAGGTTATAAAATACCAACACTAATGGTCATTAAGGTGAAAATAATGCAATTCATGAGGGTGTTAGGAAAATGAACATTCACACCATTA
Organism: Artocarpus hirsutus; assembly: GCA_946598075.1. NCBI lineage: Eukaryota > Viridiplantae > Streptophyta > Magnoliopsida > Rosales > Moraceae > Artocarpus > Artocarpus hirsutus. The sequence goes on from CAMOHE010051538.1 coordinate 70,313, forward strand.
AACTAATTTATTCATAATACTCCCCCTTAAATGTTCACCACTTAAGAATATATGCCTCGTTAAAAACCTTACCAGGAAAAACCCTGTGGAAAAAAAAATCCTAGTGAAGGGAAAAAGAGTGCATTATTATCTTAAGATTTAGCTTAAAACTGCCTCGTTAAAAACCTTGTTAGGAAAACCCGATGGGATAAAACTTATGCAAATGAAAAAAGAGTACAGTAGTCAATAACCTTCCCCTCATGTCAACATGTCTTCTTCAACAAAATCATATGCAAAGATCTTTAAGACGATACATTCTAATTTTGCGTAGTAATTTTCTCAAATGTAGTTGAAGGAAGTATCTTTATATACATTTTTCAAGTTGCCACTTGAACAAATTCGATGAATGTCGTCCTTTAGGAGCTTGTGCATAAAAAAGAACTATTAGGAAACTTGTTTTATTATGTCTCCTTAACTTGGGCGATAAACGTTGCATTCTCCCCGTATAAAGCCGTCAGACTTTCTTTGCTAAATAAAAGGTCACATGTTGCTTGGATATATTAGAATGTAAATCTCAACAATATAATGCACATAAGATGACTATCTCATAAATTGCCAACATTTCAACATGATTCAAAAATGCAACAACAATAGTTTGTCTTATAGATTGCCAAAATATAGTATTACCATCATATGTAAACAAGTAGCATGTGTGTAATCATGCTTTTATATGGATTGAAAAATATTCAACATCCAATCAATTTTAATATCCATATCAAATGTTTTGCAATGAAAACGAAACACTTGTTTAACATCTTTTCAATGTCTTTGAGAACTATATCTTGCTAGTACAATAGCAAAGATTGACGTATGAGGTCATATGCCATTAGCAAATACATTACTATACAAATAGTATTATTTGGACCAATAATTTTTTTTTCAATATCACATGATGATAATTTTTCACTTTAAGAGATCAAGAACATCCTTGCTCAAAGGATCAAACAACCATTGGAGAACACATTGTGGTGTTAGAAGGTGAACATCAATAATAATAATAAGTCAATTTAATTTATAAGACTCTGTGTTAGATGTTCAGCACTTTAAAATGTGTCTCATTAAAACCTTACTAGATAAAACCCCATGGGATAAAAAATTCTAGTGAAGGAAAAAGAGTACATCATTCCTTTTATACGCTGTAAACTGCCTCATTAAAAACCTCGTCAGGAAAACCCAGTGGGAAAAAACCTTGACCAAGGGAAAAAGAGTACAATGCGTATTTGTGTCTCCCTATACTGCTATCATAGTTCTATCAATAACAATTGATTTGATAGAAAATAATTGAGTTGATGCATATTATTGTAAACAAATTCAAGATATTTGCAATCAACTACCTAAACTTGTTATCCTTAGTACTTTTGCTAATATTTCAACTATCGCTCTTTAAGAGCCAATTTATCATAAA
>CAMOHE010051539.1:0-24951 GCA_946598075.1 Artocarpus hirsutus
GTTGTTTTTGTTGTTGAATCTTGTTCCCGAGCCTTCAATCTCCTAACCCGAAGCTTGAAAACGAAATTTTTTTCAAAATTTAGAGAGAGAAAACGAGAGGGGAAGAGAGAACCGAGAGAGTGAGACGAGAGAGAGGAGAGAGAGAGTGAGAGTGAAAAATGAGGAGAGAGAGGAAGAAATGGAATAAATAGAAAAGAGGAGAGAAATTAGTTGTACAAGACTGTGTGCAACTACACACTGTTTTCAAATCAAATTACTTTTGTTAAAACTTAAATTAACAATTAAAAACAATTTGGAACAATTAAAAATCATTAAAAGAGTAAAACAATGCAAGGTTACTAAATTTTCACAAAACATTCAAATTAAATTTAAAAAACTCATTATGGCACACTAATTCACCATTTAACATTCTAATACTATTTAATTAACTTCGGGGTGTTACAGGTTTTTGTATTGAACCCAGGATCCGTCGAAACAATGGAAGAAGAGTATCCAGCATCATAGCGTGTCTCTTTATATAGAGCAGTTCCTTCTAGTGGAGCAGTGTCTTTCAAGCAAGTGAAGTGAAACTCTAGTCTGAACGGACTAGAAGCCATAGTTTATTAGATACAGAAGCTGAAAACCTCTTGATATAACTAACTATTTTAGCCATGTAACATAACATCATAATATGAGTTTGTGAGAAAGCCTAGCACGTGATCACCTTGTCCCCATTTAGTATGCAAACAAGGTCATATTCCAGTCTGGAGTAATTGCTTATCGGCTTTCACCACCCACTCCGCGTATTCATCACAGATTTCATCAAATATCTACTCACTCTCAAGTGGAGCTCTTCGCACATCCGACCAAGTTGAAGAGGCACTTGATGAGAAAGATAGACTTTCATCTCCTATCGTGAAGTTTAAATCACTGGGCAATGGATTCTCATAGAGTACAACCGAATTTCCATTCATGACAGACCATTTTTGGACTGCTCTGCTCCCCCCTAAGAAAGAAAGTCTGGTTGGAAGGTTGAGTTTTTCCAACCAAGAAAGACACGGGATTATTAGAACGTAACATTCTTTTGTTTCTCTTACATCGATATTTCTATTCAGCTTGAAAAGAAACCTCAAGCTGATAAGGGCTCTTCATCATGTTTGAGAAATTCGAGAGAATTGAGAGTTATTGACCTCTCACTCACGGAACACAAGGTACACTCATGATGCCAACACCTAAGAGACTTTGACTTCCCCCTTTGACAAGTTGTCTAACTAAGGGGAAGCAAATTAACCACAATACGAATTCTTCGGTCTTCATCTTTCACATGGAACTATGTGGGGTCACTTCGTCGTAATAAAAGTCCTTTAATATGCGTATATAAACAGCTATTTAGTGTATAAGTAATTCTTTAGTGACCACACTAAAAGGTACGTACAATAGAGGTTGGTTGAAGAAGTTGTTGCATGGCATTCAGAACCAGCCTAGAAGTGAATGAATTAGAAAGAACGAAGTAGTAAGGAAATAAGACAACTCTTTTTTGAACAATATCATAAACAGATCTTCCCCTCTACACCAATCATGAGTTTTTTTCCATTCTTCGCATATATTGTCGCAAGACCAATTCTATGTTTTTAAAAGGACTTTTCATGTGATCATTATTTAGGCCCGATTTAGATCCCTCTATTGTTTTCTTTTCCTCCTACAACTTTTCCTCGAAATGAGAAAGAATATGGTACACGTGAATTGTGTTATTTAAGTGCTTGTTAGAGTTCCTACTCTACAACTGAAAGGTCACCATATAATTAAAATGAGTAGTGTTTTCTGTGGTTTTCCTATATTAAAACACTTGCACCAATCGCTTTTCCAATGCCTGCTTCCATGCCACCAACATACACCATAAGGCGAGTAAGCAAGCTGCCTTGCGTACATTTAAGAAATGGTAGCTTCCTCTACCTTCCTACGTGTTGAAATTGATGTGAATGATCTTGACACCTCGTCAAATTATATTCAGTTTGATTAGATATGTCACCAAAATACTAATAAGTGTTTAAAATTGCATGATAGATATGCATTTTGTAGGTAAATAACACATTTTATGATGTTTATATTATGGCTTTTTGCATAAATTGTTTAGACTTGCATCATAATTTTAACTTTAAAGCTTTCATTGTTAAGAGTGCACTTTAAGGAAAGTATATGTCACAAGTCCTAACCGAGGTATGATGCGGAGATTTGGTTTAAGAAAACATTTAGAGTTTAACAAGCCTTTAAAATATTCCATAAAAAGAGGGTATAAGTTTAACAATAACATTGATTATTCTCCCAAACCGAGTCTAAATAAATATGTGTAAATAAAGAACACAAATTTCTTTTATTTATTCGGAAAGACCATTTTGCCTTTAAAACATATAATCTTAAACCTACTTATTTTAAATACTAAAGCCGAGTAATTAAAACTTGAAAGAAAAAACATCCTTGAAAGAAAACTTCAAGCATAACAATTGTGATAACTGTCTCTAGCATCAGTTAGAGACTTAAACTGAAATCTCAAGGTCTAGGCATACACCAAGAAATAAAACAATCGCAATACAAATAATATCAACCACAGTCCAAAATAAAGGAAAAGGTCCAATAGAAAGTGATTCACAGAAGATCCAGTTCCACATGTCTTGATAATAAAAGGAAAGTAGATTGCAATAAAAATAATCCTCTACTGGAGGTCCGGTAACACCCAGAAATTTATTTAAATGATATTAAAATGTAAAATGGTGGATTAGTGTGCCATAATGAATATTTTAAACTTGATTTATTATTTTGTGAAAATTAAGAAACTTTGTGTTATTTTAATCTTTTAATGATTTTAAATCATATTAAATTATTTTTAATTGTTAAGTGAAATTTTAACAAAGCGGTTTGATTTGAAAATAGTGTACTGTTGCACACAGTCCTGTGCAACCACTTCTCTCTCTCCTTCTATTTATTTTATCACTCTCTCTCTTGCTCTCATATCTCTCTTGCTCCCTCTCTCCTCTCTCTCGGTTTTCCTTCTCTCTCTCCAATTCTCTCTCAAAATTTTGAAACAAAATTAGATTTCAAGCTTTGAGATTCTGGATTGAAGGCTCGGGAACACGATTGAGTGACCACAAACTCGATTCAAGCTTTGATTCAAGGTTAGTTTTCAAAATTTCTAAACTTTTTCAAATTTTTAATTTTTCTTGCATTTTGAAATCTAAGCTTTTTTAAGCTTAGAGAACCTTCAATCCAGGTTAGATGAACTAAGATTAGCTAGAATACAAACTTTGTTTCATCAAAAATGGATTTGAATTAAGATTTTTCATTTTTCTCAAATTTTTCTAATTTTTGTGTTTTTCCAAAAATCTTGTTTAAAACTTGCTTTAATCCATTAAAAAGTAATCTACTATGTTTTTCTATTGTTTATGATCATTATCGATGCCTGAGAATTAAGAAAACAGGTTAGATTTGAAGATTTGGGCTCGGGGAGGCCGATACCCGTGCGTGAAAATTTTTGAAATTTTCCAGATCGACAGGCCGAACTTGATCTTCGGTAGGCCGGATTCATGTGTTCGGTAGGCCGGATTCATTCGACTGGCAGGCCAAACCTGGGAAACTTCAGCTGACCGGACTTGGATTTTCGACAAGCCGAACCAGGGCGACCGGTAGGCCGAACGAACATAACCTAATTTTTGTGATTTTCACCCGTTTTCACTGTTTTGAACCCCGATTGAAATCCCAACCTTATAAAATGATTTTATAAACCTAAATAGCACACTAGGACACCATGAGATGATTTAATAATCTAGGATATCTCGGGTTAGATACTAATAGACCTAGTTTTTATTTAAGATTGTGCGTGGATCCGCGGAGCTAACGTATAGTGGACCGGGATTACGGTGTGAGACACCAGCACGAGTATTGAGGTAGGACTTCTACCCCTTCTTTGGTAGCCAGATTTAAATGTTTTGGCCTCAAAGTAATTTTTAATAAAATATTTTTCAATGATTGTTTGAAAAAAGATTTCTTGTAAAATGTTTTCTTAAACAGTAGATTGAGGTGTTTTCATAATAAACCTCATAATAAATGTTAATGATTATATTCGGTAAATAGAAATTTTAATTTTAAAAAGATATATAGGCATGATGCCATATCAGAGATCGGGTCGTGTAGTGAACGACCTTGGGGGCAAGTCCCGAAACTCAGCTGGGCCACTACGGTGATGAATTACATATGGTTTGCCCAGGAAAAGAAAATGGTATTCTTTCTGGTCGACCTATTTGAATTGTTTTGGTAAGATAAAGTTTTCATTAAATTCTCATCTATTTATTTATTTATTTATTTGTTCTAGTTCGCTTTCTATGCATTTGTTTGATTTACGAAATTTCTTTAAAAGTTGAATATTTTTAAAATATAGTCCTACTGAGCCTTTCGCTCACGTTTTATTTGTTTTAAAATCTTACCCCATAAGTGGTTATCAGCTTAGGATCGGAGAAGAGTCCGCTGACCAGACTTGCGACCAATAGAAGATTTTGGGTAGGTTGTATTACAAAAATTCAAGACATGTAAGAACTTAACTTTTCTTTTATTTTGGACTGTGGTTGTATTGTAATATTGTCAGTACTGTGTGTGTGCACATTATGTGGGCCAGTGGGTCCCATACTCACTTCACCCCATATTAAATTGTTTTATTTGTTCACTTTATTTGTTTATTATTATCATTTCTCATCACAAAAGATTTTAAAATCATTACATTTTTACTATTAAAAAATCATTCCAAAAACCAAAATTTTAACTAAATCCTTATTTAATTAACTTAATCAATCTACCACGTCACCTCCCGTACTCCAGGGCATGACAGAATGGTATCAAAACTCAAGGTTATGAACCTTGGGATTTGTGCACACATAGGTACGACAATGAAATACCATTGACAGTCCAAATTTTGTTTTTAGAAGTGAGAGAATGGCACCTAGATGTCGTTCGATAGCTGATGCCGAGTTTGGAAATGATGAGGGCTATGTTTGCTACATTCTGACAGATGGCAGCAAGGGCAAGACTTGACAATTTCTGAGGCTGGTCGTTGGCATTCATACTTTAAGGAATTTTAACGTGCATCTATATCGACTTTCGATGAAACTAGGGACCCGCAGGTGGCAGAATATTGGCTAGATTCGATCGTGAAGCATCTAGATACTCTTGGTGTGCCAGCGGAGTATCGCGTGGAGTTTGCGGCATATAAGTTCGAAGGTGGTGCTAACACATGATGGAAGTAAGCTAAATGCCTAGAGAATAATGGTAATATCAGTTGGGATAGATTCGAGGAGTTGTTCTACGATCGGTATTTTCCACAAGGATATAGGGATCAAAAGGCGGCAGAATTCTATAGGCTGTAGCAGGGAGATATGTCAGTACGGGAATATGAAGCAAAGTTCAATGAATTGGCCAGGTTTGCTCCATCTACAGTAGCATTGGAGCGTGAAAAGTGCATCAAATTTCAGGAGGGACTCAAAGCCCCTATTCGACGACAAATAGTTGCTCTACGACTCAAGAACTTTGAAGAGCTTATGTCATCAGCGATATCAGTGGAGAATGATTACGCGCAGTATTGAATGAATAGAGCCAAGACATCAGGAGGACCATAGAGGAGCGATAGGAGGAGCGTCAGCAGTCGACCAACTCTGGGAAAGGACAAGCAGGGTGGCATGAACAGCAGCAGCAGTAGTTCATCCAACAGTGGGCGCAGCAACCCCTATAGCTTCCATTGCCATTATTGTCAGCAACCGGGACACATCAAGAGGAATTGCCCAATCAGGAGTGCTCACTTAGGATTTCAGACTAGAGAAGGAGCTAGTCGTCAGCCTCAGCTTTAGACCCTACCTCAGCCACAACAGTACCATTAGTTCTCTCCTCAGCAAATGTCATATCCAGCGCAAGGGCACCAACAGCAGGTCTTTCAGCGTAACTTCCCTCAGTACCGAGCGTCGAGTACAGCCAGTGTACAGTCGCCATCATCGTAGCAGTATCGACCAGTTAACCCCAGGTCAAGCAATGTTGGTAGAGGAAAGAGGAAAACTCCAGTACAGGTTCACGTAATGACATCAGGAAGTTCAAATGCCCAGACGAGTAATGTAGTTGTTGATGGTATGATTATGGTTTCTCAGTCTTTAGCACACGTGTTATTTGATGCTGGTGCCACTCATTCTCTCATTTCGAGCTCTTTTGTACATGCCTTGGGATTAGAGATAGAAGAGTTTGGTGAACCCTTGGTTATAGCTTCACCCTTGGGGCGGGTGTATGTAAATAGTGTCTGTAAAGCTTGTAAAATAAGGATCGGGGATAAGATTTTGAAAAGTGATTTGATTGTAATCCCCATGAGAACCTATGATGTAATCCTAGGGATGGACTGGTTGTCCAGATACAATGCAGTGGTGGACTACCAACTTAGGAAGGTAACCCTAGTGTCTGATAGGGGGACAGTAATCGCCTACCAGGGTGGTGGTGATCGGTAAATGAGTGAGCATCGTGTTAGGGCATGTCTCGGAGGGTGGAAGAACGTAGTTTGTTATGCTATCTTCATGGATTTGGAAGGAGAGCCTAGTGCTTCGAGAAGACGTGTAGTGATTCTAGTGGTAAATGAATTTGAGGATGTCTTCCCCGATGAGCTACCAGGATTACCACCGCATCGGGAAATCAAATTTGGTATTGAATTATTTCTGGGAACAGCATCGATTTCCATAGCACCTTACTGGATGGCGCCAGCAGAAATGAAGGAACTCAGGAAGCAGCTTCAGGAGCTTGCTGATAAGGGATACATTCAAAATAGCACATCACCGTAGGGAGCACCGGTTTTGTTTGCAAAGAAACATGATGGAACTCTCAGGTTGTGTATAGATTATCCGCAACTGAATCGAGTCACAGTAAAAAATAAGTATCCTCTGCCCAGGATCGATGAGTTGTTTGATCAGTTGGGAGGCTCGTGGTACTTCTCGAAGATAGATTTGAGATCAAGATATCATCAGCTCAGGATTAAGGAAGAAGACATTCCTAAGACAATTTTTAGGACTCAGTATGGACATTTTGAATTTCTGGTGATGTCGTTTGGATTGACGAGTGCTCCGGCAGCTTTCATGGATTTGATGAACAGGATATTCAGGCCTTACTTGGATCAGTTTGTGATTGTGTTCATCGACGACATTCTAGTTTATTCTAAGACTTGGGAGGAACATGAGCAGCATCTTAGGATTGTGCTTCAGACTTTGCGGGAGCATCAGTTATATGCCAAAAAGGAAAAGTGTGAATTTTGGTTAACAGAGGTCAAATTTCTAGGTCATGTTATTTCCGAGTATGGTATTTCAGTGGATCCATCAAAGATAGAAGCCATAGTGGATTGGCAACGACCGAGGAATGTGGCAGAGATCCACAGCTTCATAGGACTCGCAGGATACTATAGGAAATTTGTGAAAGACTTCTCGAAGATAGCAGCACCGTTTACAAGATTGATTAGGAAGAATGTTAGATTTGAATGGAACGAAGAATGTGAGCTCGCCTTTCAAGAATTGAAGAATCGGTTGACCTCAGCACCAGTGTTGATCATTCCCAGCAGTGATGAGCCATACGAGGTTTATACGGATGCTTCAGGACGTGGACTTGGGGTGTGTTGATGCAACGTAGATGAGTGGTGGCATATGGATCGAGACAATTACGACCTCACGAGCGGAATTACCCTACTCATGATTTAGAGCTTGTAGCAGTGATTCATGCATTGAAGATCTACAGATGTTATTTGTTCGGGGCAACATTTCAGGTTTTCTCCAACCACAAGAGCTTAAAGTATTTATTTACTCAGAGGGATTTGAACCTGAGACAGCGAAGATGGATAGAATATATGGAGGATTACGATTTTGCATTGCAGTATCATCTTGGGAAAACTAACGTTGTTGCAAATGCGCTCAGTCGAAAGTCTTCGGGAATACTTGCTTGTTTGGCTCTTGAAGATTGGAAAAGGGATGCGACAGTAAGTGAGTTCGAGCTACAGTATCATGAAGACTACGATCGCATTACGGTGTATCACATGGGGATGACCCCTGCTCTTGTTTAAGTGGTAAAGCAGAACCAGTGGCGGGACCAAGATCTTTAGGGAATCTAGACACGAATTCAGCACGGAGAGCAGTTCGAAGAATGGAGGATACATGCGGATGGATCATTGTACTTTAGTGAGCGTCTTGTAGTTCCAGCAATTGTAGAAGTAACAAAGGCTGTCATGGACAAAGCTCATAAGTCTCAGTTCGCCATTCATCTAGGAAGTATGAAGATGTATCGTGACTTGAAGAGGCACTATTGGTGGAGAGGTATGAAGAAGGACGTTCGAGAATACGTGGCCAAGTGTACGACTTGTCTTCAGGTGAAAGCCGAGCATCAGAAGCTAGCAGGTCAGGTTCAGCCACTTCCTATTCCAGGGTGGAAATGGGAACACGTGATGATGGATTTTCTTACTGGATTGCCAAGGATGGAGCAATGACACGATGCGATTTAGGTCGTGGTCGACAGGTTAACGAAGTCAGCTCATTTCATCCTGTTTAGGTCGACATGTTTGAGGAGGATTCTTGGGGAATTGTATCTGCAGAACATAGTGGGATTGCATGGAGTTCCTTTGTCCATCACATCAGATAGGGATACCAGGTTTAATGCCAAATATTGGAGGAACTTCCAGGAGGCTTTAGGCACAGATTTAAACTTCAGCACGGCATTTCAACCTTAGACCGATGGGCAATCTGAGCGAGTTATCCAGATCCTCAAAGACATGTTACGTGCGTGCACATTGGACTTCGACGGGAACTGGAAGAAGTATTTGCATTTGGTGGAGTTCACATATAACAACAGCTATCAATTGAGTATTGGTATGGCACCATTTAAAGCATTGTATAGACGACTGTGTCAATCGTCGGTGTGTTGGGCCGAATCGAAAGATAGAGTTATTCTTGGACCGGATGAGATTCGCGATAGCAATGAGAAGATTGTCATGATTCAGGATCGACTGAAAGTAGCTCAGAGTCGGCAGAAGAGCTATGCGGATGGGAGACGTCGACCTTTGGAATTTGAGGTTGGAGACTTTGTACTGCTGAAGGTATCACCTCGTAAAGGCATTTCACGATTCGGAGTGAAAGGAAAGCTCGCACCGATATATATTGGACCGTTCGAAATCACTCAACGTGTTGGTGTGGTTGCTTATTGACTCAACCTTCCTCCAGAACTTTCGCATGTTCACGACGTATTTCATGTATCGATGCTTCAAAACTGTCCACCTGAGCATGATAAGATTATTTTGTTCCAGGACATACAGATTCAGGAAGACACGACGTATAAAGAAGGGCCGATCTAGATCATCGATGGTAAAGTGATTAGTTTGCGTCGTCGTGAGATCTCGTTAGTTAAGGTCGTGTGGCAGCATCACGGGGTTGATGAAGCCACTTGGGAATTAGAGTCGAGTATGCGGGAATTGTATCTGCATTTGTTTTGTTTTTGAAATCGATTTGTAAATTTTGAGGACAAAATTTCTTTTAGGGGTGGAGAGTTGTAACAACCAGAAATTTATTTAAAGGATATTAGAATGTAAAATGGTGGATTAGTGTGCCATAATGAATATTTTGAACTTGATTTATCATTTTGTGAAAATTAAGAAACTTTGTGTTATTTTACTCTTTTAATGATTTTAAATCATATTAAATTGTTTTTAATTGTTAATTGAAATTTTAACAAAGCGGTTTGATTTAAAAACAGTGTACTGTTGCACACAGTCCTATGTAACCACTTCTCTCTCTCCTTCTATTTATTTTATCACTCTCTCTCTTGCTCTCATTTCTCTCTCTCTCCCTCTCTCCTCTCTCTTAGTTTTCCTTCTCTTTCTCCCATTCTCTCTCAAAATTTTGAAACAAAATCAGATTTCAAGCTTCGGGATTGTGGATTGAAGGCTTAGGAACATGATTGAGCGACCACAAACTCGATTCAAGCTTTGATTCAAGGTTAGTTTTCAAAATTTCTAAACTTTTTCAATTTTTCAATTTTTCTTGCATTTTGAAATCTAAGCTTTTCTAAGCTTACAGAACCTTCAATCCATGTTAGATGAACTAAGATTAGCTAGAATACAAACTTTGTTTCATCAAAAACGGATTTAAATTAAGATTTTTCATTTTTCTCAAATTTTTCTAATTTTTGGGTTTTTCCAAAAATCTTGTTTAAAACTTGTTTTAATTCATTAGAAAGTAATCTACTATGTTTTTCTATTGTTTATGATCATTATCCATGCCTAAGAATTGAGAAAACAGGTTAGATTTGAAGATTTGGGCTTGGGGAGGCCGAGACCTGTGCGTGGAAATTTTTGGAATTTCCCAGATCGGCAAGCCGAACTTGATCTTCAGTAGGCCGGATTCTTGTGTTCTATAGGTCGGATTCATCCGACTGGTAGGCCAAACCTGGGAAACTTTGGCTGACCAGACTTGGATTTTCGACAGGCCGAACTATGCAGTTCGGCCAGCCGAACCAGGGCGACCGATAGACCAACCAAACATAACCCAATTTTTGTGATTTTCACCCGTTCTCACAGTTTTGAACCCCGATTGAAATCCCAACCTTATAAAATGATTTTATAAACCTAAGTGGCACACTAGGACACCATGAGATGATTTAATAATCTAGGATATCTCAGGTTAGATACTATTAGACCTAGTTTTCATTTAAGGTTGTGCGTGGATCCACGGAGCTAACGTATAGCGGACTAGGATTATGGTGTAGGACATTGACATGAGTATTGAGGTAGGACTTCTACCCCTTCTTTGGTAGCCAAATTTAAATGTTTTGGCCTCAAAGTGATTTTTAATAAAATGTTTTTCAATGATTATTTGAAAAAGGATTTCTTGTAAACTGTTTTCTTAAACAGTAGATTGAGGTGTTTTCATAATAAACCTCAAAATAAATGTTAATGATTATATTTGGTAAATAGAAATTTTAATTTTAAAAAGATATACGGGCATGATGCCATATCAGAGATCGAGTCATGTAGTGAACGACCTTGGGGGCAGGTCCCGAAACCCAGTTGGGCCACTACGGTGGTGAATTACATATGGTTTGCCCAGGAAAAGAAAATGGTATTCTTTCTGGTCGACCTATTTGAATTGTTTTGGAAAGATAAAGTTTTTATCAAATTCCCATCTATTTATTTATTTATTTATTTATTTGTTCTAGTTCACTTTCTATGCATTTGTTTGATTTATGAAATTTCTTTAAAAGTTGAATATTTTAAAATATAGTCCTACTGAGCCTTTCGCTCACGTTTTATTTGTTTTAAAATCTTACCCCATGGGTGGTTATCAGCTTAGGATCGAAAAAGGGTCCGCTGACCGGACTTGCGACTAATAAAAGTTTTTGGATAGGTTGTATTACAAAAATTCAAGGCATGTAAGAACTTAACTTTTCTTTTATTCTAGACTGTGGTTGTATTGTAATATTGTCAGTACTGTGTGTGTGCACATTATGTGGGCCAGTGGGTCCCATACTCACTTCACCCTTATTAAATTGTTTTATTTGTTCACTTTATTTGTTTATTATTATGATTGCTCATCACCAAAGATTTTAAAATCATTACATTTTTACTATTAAAAAATCATTCCAAAAACCAAAATTTTAACTAAATCCTTATTTAATTAACTTAATCAATCTATCACGTCACCTCCCATACTCCGGGGTATGACAGGTCCAACTCTACCTGGGTGCTACAACTCACAAAGTCTACTTGGTATACTTGGTATAGTCCTTAGCATCGCCTGAAAGGGGTTAACATTAAACAAGAAAGATTGTATTTTCCAAATCATATCTTTAAATTTATTTTCTAAAAAATCAAAAGCATTATATATATATATATACTTTTCCAAAATGCTTTAATTTAAGAGAACAACATTTCATAAACAATTTATTTTGAACATGCTTATCTTAAGAGTACATCAATATGACCAAATAATTTATTTTAAAATATGGTTGTCAAGAAAAGGGGTTAAAGATCTTATCTTTTTGGTAATATTATCCACGGATAACTCCTAATCTTCACAAGTCAAACCCTGGTTATATAAGCTTCTAATGTTGTTTGAACTTTTTAATAAAGTTAGCAGATAAAACGAAATTACATTACAAGTTCTTATTATATAGAAATCAACCATTAGTGTGCCTTTTGTGCCAAAAATGATTATGAAATGCAATTGGTTTTCAAAGATCTTTAAAAGGCAAAATGAAGGTATTTGGGGTGTTTTTACATCGTGAACACAAAGGAGCCAAACCAGAGTGGGAGGCCATAAAAGCTTAGATGGAGGTGGCAAGCATCAGGGCTACAGCCCCCTAACCCCCGTCAACTACCTTCCACACCGCCTATGCTCAGAACTGGGCTTTGCCCAACTTATCCCCTTCATGACTAGATTCGATTCAAGCTCAATTTTTCCACCTCAAATTAGTTTTTAATGTTTAAATGTGGTCCAAAACACTTAGCTAAACATGTTAGGACATAAATAGACAATCTTCCCTTGATTTCCATATCCAAATCATAATCCAAAATCATGAATTCGAAGTTCATGTAAAACACAAACTAAAACATGTATATACCATACTTTGCTCTTTCAAACCATATAAATCAGATTCATGCATCAATATAATCCATGATTTAACTTTCTAAACATGTTTTCTAACATTTATATTTCTCCAAAGCAATAAATAAATCTTTGGTTTCATCATTCTAGTTCAAATTCATACTCACATATCGTAAGAATAACACGCATGTTTATTTCTCATGAGAACCTAGATTTAACTCAAGTTTAATGCAAGAAAGTAGAAGAGAAAATTCAGAATAGAAATGCCGTGAAAGACCAGATTCGTTTTCTTGAAGAAAAATGCCTCAAATCCTTTAAAAAAAATTCCTTGAAGTTTAGATTGTTGACTTGTATCAGAAGCTTGAGTAAATTTGACCACAAAGGATGTGCTTTCTCTAAATTTTTAGTGAGAGGAAGTAGCTAGTTTTTTCAGCAGAAATGGCAACAAAGAAAGAAAGAGAGACAAGTGAGAGACGTGAAGGAGAGAGAATGAATGAGGGATTTTTATTTAGATATGTGTTGAAGCTAGGCAAAGTGTGGGTGGTTCTATTGGCTTGCATGCAGACCTTATTATTTGGTAGAGTGGGTTTTGGCATCATAAGGTCTTTGCCCAGATAGATTTCACGTGATATGGCAAAGGGAATCTGGTAGTGGTAATTTTGTAATCTTGAAAATGTGTTGTGCAAACTTTGGAAATTAATAAAATAAATAGGAAAATTTTATGTCCTGTTTGGTATTATTTTGAAATATTTTGAAAATATTTTTGTATGCTTTTTGAGGCAAAAATTTCAAAAACACTCTCAGCACAATTTCCTAAAAATTCTTATTTTTTAAAGCAAAACCATTTTGACTCACTTTGAAGACACTGCTAAACGAACCCTTAGAATTTTGGATTTTAACTAGAAAATTTAGATCATTAAAATTAAAATTAAAATTTTTTAAAAGATTAAATCAATGCATATGGTAATGCTTTAAATTATGGCACACTAATAAATTGAAGGCTAAATGCTCCGATAGTCCCCAACTATTCATGAAAGTGAGCATTTGGTCCTCAATCTTTTTTTTTTTTTTTATATTGAATCGATCTTTCATTTTTGTTGTTGAGGGACTAATTTAACTAGATTGATAATATATGTGTGTCATGTAAGGGGCACATGACCATTTTAGTAAGGGAATTTTAAAATACATAATATGTTTTAAAGAAATTAAAATTAAAACCAAAAAATAAAGTAAAACCAACAAAATAATAAATATATATTTAAAGTTAGATTTTTTTAAAACAAAAATCATATCTAATACCCTATAGAAAAATAAGATCTAAAGCTAAAAAAAATCTTCACTACATCATCTCTCTCCCTCCTCTAGCATCCCCCTCCCTATTCTCTCCCACGGAGGATTCCACTCACCAGAAACCCACTTCCAATTGTGACCACACCCTCACTCGCCATCGATCATGGTGTTGCTCATTCACCATTCCATTATCAAGCCCAACAACATCTCAATCCACCATTCCAACGTGCTTCGCCAATGCAAGATGAAGCAACCTTCTCGAAGCAGGTGAGTAGTAGCTCGGTCCTAAACTTACTTGATCTTGTCACTAGGGAGGGTTTCACAAATTGATTCCAATCCTACCCACAAAAAAAAAATAAAAAAAATAGATGGAGAGAGAAAGAGAGGAAGAGATCGAGAAATAGAGAGAGGCCGAGGGGTTAAGGCTTCAGTGATCCATAGGCAAGGGGTCAACAGATGGTTGGGTATGATGGGGAGAGGGCTCGATGGCAATAGGGTTGGGGGGGCTTCAGTGATCTATGGGCAAGGGTCAACGAAAGGGCTAGGTATAGGGTATGGTAGTTAGTCCTAGAGGTAGAGTCATCAGCTGGGGTTGGGGTGGTTGGGCATGAAGGAGTGGTCGCTGGCACAAGAACTCTGGTGGGCAAGGGTGCACGACGAGGGAGAAACCTATTGGATTTTGGTTTTCTTTTTTCTTCCTTTGGTTTTTTTTTTCCTATTGATTTTAAATTTTTTTGGCAAAAGTCAAACGAATGGCTGTGATTTGGTGTTTTTAGATCAATAGTTGTGATTTGTTCTTAACTTTTTTTTAATTTACCAATTATTTTAGTAATTTTAATTAAAAAGAATATCCAATAATTTTTTATGGTCAAACTTAACTATTTGATGGTTAAAGCGGTCCCTCAGCAATTAAAATAAAAGGTTGGGGACTGTTAAATAAAAAAAAATTGAGGATCAAAATCACACTTTCATGAAAAGATTGGCAACTATGGTTGCAATTTACCCTTAATTAAATTTATCATGATTAGATGAATTAAATTTTTGGCTGCCACAGTATAAATGTATACATAAGTTGGCATAAACATTATGCATAGAGTAAAATATTTATTCAGGGTGTATTAATACAATTGTGTGGTAAATCTTGAGGAATCAAGTAAGCAAAAACACGTGAAGATGTCAAACAATATTAAGCTCATATTACACCATAACACCCATTAATGTTTTAATCATAACTTGAGCAATACTACATATTTTGTGATGATCTCTACGGCTTTGGAATCTAAGACACAGATCTAGAACTTTTGTGAACATTTCTTTGAGGAAAAATTGAAATGAATGTGATAATTAGCCACTAAATTGGACATTCTAGAATGCATTGACCAAAAGCTACTCTTTATAGCTACTCTTTATATTCTTATCATAACTTGGGCTGTATAATTCAAAATGGAATGAATTTTATATGGATTTTGTTGATACCAAAATTTTCACAATGCACAAACCCTAGCTTACATCCCATGATGTAGCCTAAGGTATGCTAGTCATCCAAGATTCTAAGCCATGCTTTGGGGGTCTTTAAGTAGGACATAGTTTGAAAGGCCATGGAACATAAATAGGCTTATTTTATTCAGTCTAATTAGAATTTTGTCCCACTTAGGGAGGTGTTAGGGCTCTTTTTGTCATGGGCCTTAACACATGGAGCGTAGAGACCTCGTGGCCTCTCTTTATTGGCTTGGTTGTTGTTTAATAGGAGTGAAGTTAGCTATACGATGGGTGATGGAGTTGATGAAGTCTGCAGTGGCTATTTTGGTGTTGGCGAATGGCTGAAACGGGTTGTTTTGGCTTGCCTTGGAATGGCCCTAAATGGGTTACAGCTAATCCTGGGTATTCCCAAGGATGGTTAAGTCTGAGGGTAAGGCCCATTATGATTTTAGACCTATTAGAGATGCTAACTTTGCTAAAAGAGACCTTCGAGCATGCATGTGACATGGGAGAGGAACATAAATATTTATGGAGAAACTTTCTATGCACTTGATAAGATGCCCATTTGCTAGAAATATAGAACCTTTGATGAAATGATGTGGTGTGCTGGTCCTGCGAAAGGAGTAGTCCCATAAGAAGACAGCTGTGATGGGTAGGGTAGTTAAGGCTAGAGAGAGGCTTTAGAGTGAGAAAGAGATACAGTCCATTAATAATGGCTTTGATCCTCATTATTCATGGGGATTATTTAGGACTAGGAATGGGTTGATCTTAAAGGGATTTGACGAAGGTTTCAAGTTCTAATGAGATTGAGTAAATAACCTAGTGTTCTTTGAAGTTGTTGGAAAGTATAGAGTTTGAAGTTTTTTGACAAGTTGAGGTGGTAGGCTTGGGTTGTGGTAATGCTTTTTCTAGAAGGTATTAAGGTCTAAGATGAGGTTGATAAGTATTTTGGGGCAATTTGATGGAGGTTTGTGGTGATAGTGTAGTGTTTTGAGCTTAGACGAGACGGTGGTGATGGTGGTTATGGAGGTTTTAAGGTAGAGAAAATGATGAAAAAGATGATGGTTATGGTGGTGATGAATACTTAATTCCTTCTCTCTATTTGGGTCTGAGAAAAAATGGGTTCCTTAGCATTTTTTCAAGGGTGTTAGAGAGGGAATTTATGGAGAAAATAGAGTGCTAATTTGGTTGGGTTTCTTCTATTTTGAGCATTTAGTTGGAGATGATTCCAAGTTTGGTTCCATGGGTGCAAATGGTTATGGCAATAGCTTGTAGCAGGGGATTTTCCCTCTAGATTTGAACTTGGTCTTTCAGCATAAGTCTGAACACATCAGGAGCATTAATGGCCAATTGACCGAGGGGTATATTCCTGATGGCCTGCTACGGTGGTGTCCATGTGGCAAGAGTCTTACCTTGCCATTTTGAGCAAAGTTTAGACCTAGAAATTGGGTTCCCTCTTACTCGCCCCTAATTGAGGGGAGTTCGTATTTGGTTGTAGGAGTCACATAACCCTACAACAAACCTTCCTATGAGTGAGCTGGCAAGGCTAGCATAATGGGAGAGCTGACGCGACGGGTGAGTTGGAGCAACAGGTGTACTACCACTTCAGATAGGCCAAAAATAGGCTATTTTTGATATTGGGCTAGGGCTTCCAAGTGGGTTTTTTGGGACTTTTTTAGCCTAATTTCCCTCTATACTACTTTTATTCTAATACCAATTAGACTTAAAACTTTTAAAGTGAGTTAAAAGTCTAATTGGACAAAATAAAATAAGCTCATTCACATTCTTTAGCCTTCCAAACCACGGCCTACTTAGAGGACCTCACCTTGTGGCTTGAGTCCATGTACCTTACCTTAGCCTATGCTATTAGTCATGGGCTGGGCTTATGCCTTGTGAAAAAAAATGCATATCAATGCTAGCCCCCTTCATTATGTAGGCAGTGTAGCATAGTGAGACAGTTTGGACAATCAACTCTAAGATTCCTAAGGTGACTTTTGTCATAGTCATTATGAGGCTATATATGCAATCATAACCATTAGTGAAACATCTTACCTTTTGGATGGATTTCCTTAGGGGTAACCGGCCATTAAGAATGAAACTTGTTCTTTAGCCATCTTGTTAGGTAAGGCTCTTTGGCGGGTGAAATAGGTCTCTTGTAAGGAGTGAAGTCTTACGTCTGGAGCAACGTCTTACGTCGGGAGCTATGTCTCACCTCCAAAGTGATGCTTTATGTTAGAAATGGCGTCTTTATTAGGAGCAAAGGTAAAGCACCTATGAACACGTAATTGATTGAAGTCTACCATTATGTCAGGAGACTTCTCATAAAGTTGACTTGTGATAGGCATAGAAATCCACGCATCAAGCACCCTTTAAATCAGACATGCCCCATCACATCCACACCTGTCAAGAGGCGTCGTTTTGTCTAGGAACCTAAAGGTCGTGCCCCTTCTCCCGTTGTGCATGTCACTTGTCTCCTCTCTTTTCTTCTAATATTTCAAACACAAAAAAAAATTTCCTCCATTGTCTACCTCATTAAGCATCCTTCAAATACTCTCCAAGCAAGAGAAAAACTCGAAAGAGAGAGAGAGAGATAGCCATAACCTATACCTCCAGCTACCATGCGAAAATCTCACCACCCTGCTCTTTTTACTGTCATCTTCCGTTGCCATCGCCGTTGTTGTTGCCGTCGCGACTATCAGTGTCAACTTTCCCTTTTTTTGCTTCATCTTCCTCTCTGCACTCTCCTTTTCCCACTTGGCCCCCGTCGAGAGCCCAAGGCCCTAGTCATAGACTAAACCCATCGCCTCTTCGACTGCCGTCATCTTTGGAATATGCCATCATCATTGTCTGTATTCTGGTAAGTTCTTCATTCTTTTTCCTTTTTCAATTTTCTCTTCTTCTCTTTTTTTTTTGAATATTAGTGTATTTTTGTGCTTTCTTTATTAAGTTAACAATGGAATTTGCTAAGATTCTCTATCTCTTCCTCTTATTTTTAATGTCAGACACTGTTGGATTTTTTTATGAATATTGGTGAAACTCCATGACACTTAGATGATTTGACGATGAGCCTTGTTGGTGGTTCTTCTCCTTTTTTAAAGTGCCAAGTACTATGTATTTTACACACATACTTCCCCTTGCTATTGCAATGCCGATCATTACCGAACCTTGTGTGGTTGTTTCTGTTGCTTCATTGTTGCTTTGTTTCAAAATATATGTTGTTTCTCAAGACGGGTGGTGTGCTTGGTGAAGGCCTTTTCTTGGCATTTTCATTCTATAGCATGTGTTCTTGTTAATGATGCCTAAAACCCACGATTGTCTTGACTCCATTTTTTTTGTGTTTTGTGTGTGGATTCTTTCTTTGTATGAATTTGTGGTTCCTTCCTTTACCGTCGGGCGACACTGGCAGTATTGGTTGTCTATGATTTGTGTTTAGGTTAACACATCACTCAAATTTATTTCTCTTTGACTTATATCGTTCAAATGATTATTTAAAGATAAACACTTCAAATAAAACACTTACACTCAAGCAGATATCTCGGGAAAAACATGCATTTTTTTTTGTAAAACTATTTACCAAATTTACTTCCCTCACCTTGTTATCTCGATAGAACACCTACATTGTTCGACTAACCGATATCCTGTAGAAACAATTAGCTTACAAATACAATCATTTATTAAATTATAGACACATAAAACTCCAAACAACGTTTAAAAACCCTCGAGAAAATACTTATATGTCCAAATAGTCTATTCATATCAAAATAAAGAAACGTGGCATAGTCCTTAAGAAATCACAATTAAGGAAATATTAAACAATCTCAAAACTTTCAAAACTCCATAGAAATATAAGTCGTCTTAATAAAATCATTGCTTAAGTAATTAATTCTTTTCATAGTGTGATTTTGCTTCCAATCTAACAATTCTTGCACACACATCGGTCTCCATCCTACACCTGCTCGATATGCCTTTTACCTCTGCCTGCAACATGATATAAAACTAAGTAAACATAAGCTTCATAAGTACACATTCCCATCTCATAGCATAAAACATTTCATAAAAATCATTACATAACATCATAATCATAATCATAATAGTATACAACGCATAAGTTTATGTAGAACAAATCCTTTCATTTAAACTTCAATATTAAAACATTGTTCATTTTATCTTTAGGAGGCCTAAGCGTTGCACCATTAACATTATAGGTGCATCATCATAAGAGGAGTAGGGTAGCTAATCTTAAATAAAACATGACAAGTCCAAACATTGCAGGACATCATAAACATAAACATAGGGTATGCAACACTGAATTAAGTGATGCATATATCTATATATCTATATATATATATATATATATAAGCTTTCTTTAAAAATTTGTCATAAACCTCAAAAATATAAACATAAAAACATCCTTAGGAAAATTCATCATAAAAGGTGTTGAAATAAAAACCCTTAAATCACAAGCCTTTGCTTATAAAACATTGCTTAACATTTTCATAAACTTTACTATCTTGTAGGAGAGTGTACTTATTTGACTTGCTTACTTAGTAAACCTTAAATCAGGTGATGCTGTCGCGGTTCTTGGTGTGCTCGTCTTTTAGAATGTTTGTGTCGATCATTCCTATAGTGCATGAAATTAATATTTATGTTCATAATATCATTTAATACCATATTACATCATCATATATCATTCTTAACAAAACAAGACTTCTTTGAGTCATATACATAAACTTAGAGTCAATAAACATAAAGATAGAAAACTTGATCTTTAATCACTTAAAGAAATTAATCTCAACTTATAAATATTAATAAATTATAAAACTTCTTCCATAACATAGTTAACACATCACTCAAATTTACTTTTCTTCAAAATAGTAATCCAAAATACATTTTCCCAATTTTGAAAATGTTCAAGTAAATCTTCCAGTCACAAAAACCGACTGGCCGTAAAAAATTCATAAACCTATATCTTTCAATTTACATTCAAGTATAGCATAAAAATTCACAGGAATAAAGTTAATATATATATATATAATATTTAGATTTTTCTTTAGCCATTAAAAATTTATTTGTTAATTTAAATAAATAAAAAATTCAATACTACCAAATTTGCTTGCAAAGCCTAGGCAGTGAGCAGTCTCAATTAAAAATTACGCATTAAATCATTTATGTTATAAAATAATTTATAAAAATTGTTACACATAGTAGATACATAGAATCATAATATATCTAAAATTTAACTCCAAATAAATTTAGAATAATTCAAAGCACATGTTCGGATTCATAGTTAATACTAGCATTGGACATGCTAAACAACAAAACATGTTTCATTCAAACATTTTTATAAAATCAAATATGCATGACATGCTTCTAAAATTTTTATGTGACATGCTTAACATATAAATAAATGCTAGAAAAATATGACTTTTTCTCTCACAAATTATATGGAGCATATCAAGTAGACATTCATAACCATTAAATACTTGGTGATCAATGAATTTTATCTTAAAACATAACAAAGATAAGAAGTTAAAATTTACAGACACTTAAGTTAGCATATCATCAATTGTGCATAATTTTTTTTTAGAATCAAAATAACTTTGTCTTATAAAATAGATTCTATAAAGTACAAATACAAATCTACCAGCAAATAAAATTTCATGAGTAGTGTTTAATTGAATGCTCATAACATTTAAAATATATTGAATGAAAGTTTATAAAAAATTCCATACATTCATAACATATATATACACATCATATCTAAAAATCACAATAAAATAAAATCATTTGAATTTAAAACATTATTGGGAAGTTCACTGGACAACCAAAAACCCTAGAACATTCTCAATATAGACCAAATTCCAAACCCTAATCATACGAAATACATATAGTTATAAATATATTCATTTACAAGACTAAAACGACATGCATGTAAATAAATTCAAACATTATGTTCTTGAATTTTTTAAGAGAGAAAATCTTAAAGAAAAGAAAATTCTAAACTAATAGTATGTGAGGTTTAGGGAATAAAAAAAAGCATAAAAACGTAAAGGAATATAAGAAAAAATGAAGGAAAAAAAGGGATAATAATAATATGTATACTTAAAACCACCCTAGTTCTTGTTTAATTAGGTTTTCCTTTTTTTTTCTTTTTTTCTTCATCTTTTGCCTTTACGACAACTTTTTTTTTCCTTCACGGCATTACCATACTTATGTATATATATATAATATATATATAGCCTTTTTTTAAACTTTCCTATGTACATGGTTTAAGCTAAATATAATATAATATAATATTACTGTACATAATTTATCGACACTTATCAACAATGACGCATAATTTTTTTCTAGAATTAAAGATTCTTTTTAACACTACAAGAAATTTTTTATTATAGGACTTTTATTTAACGACAGTTTCTCAAAAACCATAGTGGTAAGGAGAAAAAAACGCGACGAGTTATACCCGCGAAGACAAAAGCTATCGTAGAATGGAGCTTTAGCTACCATGATGGTTTTTAAAAAAACCGTCATGGAATTGATGGGCTATATGACGGTTTTTTAAAAAACTGTCATGGTGGCCTATCAATTACATGACGGTTTTTTAAAAAACCATCGTGGAACTGATGGTTGCCACGACAGTTTTTTAAAAAATCATCATGGTAGCTACATGGCATTCTACGACGGTTTTTTAATAAAACCATTGTAGTAGCTGTAACGCCCCCTTATGGACGTCACAATAATCATTACTTTTATCCTTGTTATCATTATTGATAAAATAGACCATTTAAATTTTGACACAATTTGATAAACATATCCCAGGATCCATGCATAAAATTTTTTTTTTTAAATATTTCAAATTTTCTTTATTTTTTATGGTTTATCAATGCCAAATTAACAAAACCATGATTCAAACAAAATTTCAAAACAAACTTTAAAATCTGTTTTAAACAGTTTGGTAGACTGAACTTTTAAAAAATCAAAATAAATGTAAAACAGGTCATTTTACTTAGTAGTGTAGAAATTATAGCATTCAAAGAAATAAAAACGTAGTTCAAAAAAATTATTCTTTCTTGGCGTTTTTCCATTTCTGATCCATCGTTTATAGCCCACATGCCCGTCCTCGCCATCCACCTATTCCATGGTCCTTTTACCTTTATCTACAACATGATTATAAACTAAGTAAGCAAAAGCTTAGTAAGTACACTTTCCTATCTCACAACATAAAACATTTTACGAACATCTTTATGAAACATCATAATCATAATCATCATTAACATAATAGTCCACTTGGCACAGTTTTATATAGAACATATATTTCATCATCATTATCCATATAAAAACTTCATTCATTTTATCTTTGGGGCCCAAGTGTTGCACCATAAACATCATCATTATAGGCACGCCGTCACGAGAGGAGAGGGGTAGCTAATCCCAAACCAAACATGACAAGTCCAACCTTTGGGATATCAAAAACATAAACATAAACATAGGGTGTGCGACACTTAATTAAGTGATACATATATATAGATATACTTTTAACATACCTCATCATTGAAACATTCGTTAAACTTTCTTCTTGCAACAAGAGTTTTTATAAGAAAACAATATGTAAAAAGAAACTTTAAAAATTATCATAAAACATATTCTTAAATATCTTTCGTAAAATTTTATCATGTTGCAAGTTAGAATGTACTTACTTGTCTCGCTTGCTTACTAAACCTTAACTTGGGAGACGTCACTGCGGTTATCGGTGTGCTCGCCTTTTAGAGGGTTTATGTCAAACATTCATATTGACCATAAGTCACTAAGCAATACTATTAGCAATATATAAACATCACGTAATAATATCAAGAAGCACAAAATTACAATTTATGAACCTAGGGTATAATTCTAGAAAGTAGGTAGAATGACCTTTATTCACTTAAAAATTCATAATAATTTCATCTTAACTCCAAATCAGTCAAAACCAGTGGCATTAGAAACTAGACTCAAAAACAAAGAATTTTATATATTAGATGTATATTATGACAATAATTTTCTTGAAGAAAAAGTCCTCGAAATTCAATCTAAATTTCAGGTCTGTTTAAAACTATATAGCTTTTAAGGTCAACTTCAAAAAATCATAACTATTTAAAAAAAACTCCGATTCAAGCGATTCAAAAGCCAAACAAAAGTTTAAGATTCTAGTATTTGAGAAAAATATAAATAGTCTAAATACAGAATCAAAAATTACTGAAATACTACAGCTGTCAGGTATTAGTATGAAAAGTAGACTTAAGGCATCAAAAATTCAATAATCAAAAATAAAATTACTTTAACCCTAAAATTTTTAAGACAAAAAGTCTCATTAGCAAATAAATTTGTTTAGCCATACAAATAGGTCACATAAACAAGAAATACTGAATTCACTAAATAGACAGCCATAAAAACCTATCTTAAAGAAAATTCAAGAACTCATAAAAAATTCATTAAATAACAACAAAATTTTCCAGATCATAACTTAACATATGCATGAATATCTCTGTAAAATTTCGTTCAAATCAAAGGTCGTTTGCCTCTTAAACATGGACTATACTTTTGTACAAAATATCAATCAGCAACAGTTTGGTCATGAGTGGCAGAGAAAGAAAATTTAATATCTCAGCATAAAAAATTCCAAATAAAGTGAAATTTTGAGGGATATCACATATCACATACATAAACATCATACTAAAATTTCAGAGCAAACAGAAATTCGTAGACAAAGTTATAAGGGTCGGATTACAAAGGAAACAAAATTTCAGCAATAGCCTAGAATGAGTTTCTTACCTCCAAAACGATTCTTCTTAATTCTCTTGAATTATCTAAGTGAACACCCAATATTTAATTCAATTGTTTGCAGAAAAATAAGGGAGAGAGTAGAAGAAAATGTGGAGAAGAAAGAGAGAGTGTCTAAGAAAATTTTAGAGAGAGAATTTTCTTTGGCTAGAAATTTAGAGAATCAAGACTTTGGTGGCTTATAGGTATATTTATAGGTTTATGAGAGAAAAGGGATTAGATAAGTGTAGAAAACCATAATCCTAATCTAATTCAATTTTCTTTTTTTTTCCTTTCTTTCTTTTTTTTTTCTTTTCTATACACGGCAATTGCCGTTTACTCACATCACATAATATATAATATAATATAATATAATATAATAAGTTATAAGGTAAACGTTAAATAAGGTAAGCGTTAATATAATATATATAATATAAAGTAAACATTATAAACATATTATAATATAATATATTATAATATTATATAATACAATAATGTCATATAATATAATTATAATACAAAATTATTTATACACAACAATAATATTTATTTCCATAACCCCAAAAATTAATACATATGTAATTATCATAACTCATAAATGTTATAAAAATAAGAAAATATGCAATAAAATTCATATCATCATCAAGAATATAACTGTAGGCATACATAATCCTAGAGCATTATAAAGATTATGAATTTAGAGTAAGTTGAAAGCTATAAAAAAATAAATAAATACTTTAAGCTTATCATCACTTTTGACATGAAC
>CAMOHE010051540.1:0-29682 GCA_946598075.1 Artocarpus hirsutus
GCCACATATGTTTCTTTGCAAAAATGTATTAACTTTAGTGAGCTCAACCTTTGCTATCACACATAAGGGCATTCCTAAACAATCTCGTCCATTGATCATACCAACATAGAACCAAAGCGGTCTTTATCACAAATGTAGCGTGACTAGACCCATCAATGATTACTTATATCAATATAACCAAATGACATAGATCAAGTATGGATGTGTAGCATGGAAATTATGCAAAGTGATTTAAACATGTCTATTTCTAACTGGTCCTACCTTATACCTCAATGAGATCAAAACCGTACCAAAATTAGAGTGTAAGAGAACTGTATTCTTTATTTCTGCAAAAAACATATACAAACACACAATGTCTATATACAAAGAAAATTAGCATTCAAATACAAACTCCCACTAAAACTACATATCATCAAATAATTGAACACCCATATGAGCAGTGTGCTCATGAAAGACCTTGGGTGGAAGCCCTTTTGTAAGCGGATCCGCAAGCATGGAGTTTGTACCTATATGCTCTATAGACACCTGACCACTCTGAACTCTTTCTTTAACAACAAGAAACTTAATCTCTATATGCTTTGACTTTGAAGAGCTCCTATTGTTGTTGGAATATAAGACTGTAGATTTATTATCACAAAACAACTTAAGTGTTCTTTCTATACTTTTCACAATTCGCAGCCCAGTGAGAAAGTTTCGCAACCATATTCCATGATTGGATGCCTTATAACATGCTATAAATTCTGCCTCCATAATGGAAGAAGCTATAAGTGATTGCTTAGCACTCCTCCAAGAAATAGCTCCTCCAGCAAGCAAATAAATATAGCCCGAAGTGGATCAATGACTATCTTGACATCTAGCAAAATCCGAATCCAAATAACCAATGATCTCGAGTTGGTTTGACTTTCTATATGTAAGCATGTGATCTTTTGTTCTCTGCAAATATCGCATAACCCGTTTGGCTGCTTTCCAATGATTCATTCCTAGGTTACTCAAATATCTGCCCAACAATCCAACAATGTATGGTATATTCGGACGAGTACAAACTTGAGCATACATTAGACTCCCAACAGCTGAAGCATATGGGATCTTTTCCATTTCCTTAACCTCAAGGTCGTTCTTAGGACACTGACTTAAACCGAATTTATCTCCTTTAGCCATAGGGGTATCTCCTGGTTTACAATCCTGCATGCCAAATCTTTTAAGCACTTTTTCGATACAGCTCTTTTGTGATAACCTAAGAATACCCCGAGAACGATCTCGGTGTATTTTAATTCCTAATACAAAAGAGGCATCACCAAGATCTTTCATTTCAAATTTCTTTGATAGAAATCTCTTAGTTTTGTGCAATAAGCCTATATCATTGGTGTCAAGTAGTATGTCGTCAATGTACAATACCAGGAAAATACATTTACTTCCACTGAACTTATGGTATATACAATCATCCATAGCGTTCATCTCGAAACCGAATGAGACTATCACTTGATGAAATTAGTAATACCATTGACAAGAAGCTTGCTTAAGCCCATAGATGGATTTATTTAATTTGCAAACCATCTTCTTTGGGTCTCCTGACTCAAAGTTTTCTAGCTGCACCATATAGATCGTTTCTTCGATGTCACCATTTAGAAACGCTATCTTAACATCTATCTAATGTAGCTCAAGATCAAAATGTGCTACAAGTGCCATAATTGTCCTAAAAGAGTCTTTCGTTGAAACCAGAGAGAAAGTCTCTTTATAATCAATGCCTTCCTTTTGAGTGAAGCCCTTAGCGACAAGACGAGCCTTATATCGCTCTACATCACCCTTCGAATCCCTCTTGGTTTTAAATATCCATTTACAACCAATGGGCTTCGCACCTTCAGGTAATGGAACGAGATCCCAAACATCATTGTCCCTCATAGACTTTATCTCATCTTTCATGGCATCCATCCACTTTTGAGAGTTTGAACTATGCATGGCTTGACGGACATTGATTGGATCATCATCCATCAATCCAACACTTTCCTCATGTTCTTGGAGAAATACTATGTAATCATCCAAAATAGCACTTCTCCTCTCTCTCTAGTGGATCCCCTTAATGACACAAGTTCCTAAGGTTCTGGTTCTTGAGGTTGTTGAGTTTGTACCTCAAGGGGTTGAACGACTATGTCTGGTTGTTCTTGATTTACAGCTTGATCAATGCCAGGGATAGAAACCTGAACATTATCAAAAGCAATTATGGGAATAGGAACCAATTCCTCTTGTTCAAGAGGAACAGGATCAAATTCATCCTCAAAGACAAAGTCTCTAACCTTATTTCTCCCCCCAAACTCAACATCCTTAAAGAATGTTGCAATTCCCGTCTCAAAAATAGCTTTAGTAGTGGGATCATAAAATTCGTAACCCCTTGACCTTTCAGAGTAACCAATAAAATAGCAACTCACTATCTTGGGGTCTAATTTCTTTTCATTGGGCCTATAAGGCCTTGCCTCAACTGGACAACCCCAAGTATGTAAATGCTTCAGACTAGGCCTTTTGCCAGTCCAAAGCTCATAAGATGTT
This sequence comes from Artocarpus hirsutus, assembly GCA_946598075.1. NCBI lineage: Eukaryota > Viridiplantae > Streptophyta > Magnoliopsida > Rosales > Moraceae > Artocarpus > Artocarpus hirsutus. The sequence continues at coordinate 2,542 of CAMOHE010051540.1, forward strand.
TTAGCTGCGGCCTTTGTTGGTACTCTATTGAGAATGTAAGTTGTAGTCTTGAGTGCTTTACCCCAGAGGGATTGTAGTAAGGTGGAATGGCAAATCATACTCCTCACCATGTCTTTAAGTGTCCGGTTTCGTCTCTCAACAATACTATTCATGCTAGGTGAACCTGACATGGTATATTGAGGGACTATCCTGCATTCCTCTAGGAATTTAGCAAAAGGTCCTGGACGTTGTTCACTTGATCTGTCATATCTGCCATAGTACTCACCATCACGGTCAGATCTAATGGCCTTAATTCTTTTGCTGAGTTGAAGCTCAACCTCAACCTTATATGACTTGAACACATCCAAAGTCTGTGACTTCTCATGTATGAGATATAGATAGCCATACCGAGAGTAATCATCTATGAATGGCACAAAATATTGTTGACTATTCCATGAAGCCACAAGAAATGGTCCACAAATGTCCGTATGTATTAATTCTAAGATATCCGTAGCTCTATTGGCATCCAATCTCCTTTTGTTTGTCTGTTTCCCTTTAATACAATCAACACAGATTTCAAAATTTGTAAAATCAAGGGACTTAAGAATTCCATCTGACACAAGCCTTTCCATCCGTTTCCTTGAAATATGTTCTAATCGCTTATGCCATAATACAGTAAAATTCTCATTGGTTAATTTACGTTTTGTGCCACGAGAACTAACATGCAGGGTTTCATTATAAGAAGCAACTGTATCAAGCAAATATAGGTTATCTTGAAATGATAAAGAACTAGTACTAATAACATTTGAATTTAAAGAAAGACTAAACTGACTATTTCTAAATGAACGACAGTATCCAGATTTGTCCAAAGCAGAAATAGAAATTAAATTTCGTCTAAATGAAGGTACAACAAATGTGTCTTTCAAATCCAAATAATGACCAGAACTTAACAGTAACCTAAAATGCCATATTGCTTCAACTTCTGCCGATTTGCCATCTCTCACATAGATGAATCTTTCAGCATCAATCAGCTTTTGGCAGCTGAGGCAACCCTGCATAGACACACTTATATGAGTAGTGGCACCTGAATCAATCCACCAAGTGTGTCTAGGCACTGAAGTTAAATTAACCTCATAACAAACCAAATTGAGAAGCATACCTTTCTTTGCACGCCAAGCATGATACTTGGTGTAGACCTTCTTCATGTGTCCAAGTTTACCACAAAAGAAACAACTATGATTTTCATCCTTATCCTTATCTTGTTTCTTTTGTACTGGACCTTCAGCAGCTTCATGCTTCTTTTTTTCTTCTTTTTGTCCTTAGAGGTGCTAGCCAAGTGAGCACTTTCAGTCTTCTCTTGCTTCAGTCTTTCTTCCTCTTGCACACAATAAGAAATTAACTCATTAAGAGTCCATTTCTCTTTCTGGTAGTTATAACTGATCTTGAATTGACTGAATTGTGCAGAAAGAGAAATTAAAACAAGATGCACTAAAAGATCCTCAAAAATTTCCAGATCTAGTGTCTTTAATCTTGAAGCAAGATGAGACATCTCCATCATGTTTTCCTTTTGCTTTGTACCTCATTGAAATCAAGCTCGCCAAAAGCATGCTTGTTTTAGCCTTATCATTCTTTGCAAAGCATTTCTCAATGGCCTCAAGGAAACCCTTGGCTGTAGTGACCTCATCAGGCACAGTGCCCCTGAAGACTTCTAGAATGCCTCTCTTAATGATCATCAGACTAATTCGGTTAGAACGATCCCATCTTTCAAGTTTCTTTTTATCCTCAGCAGAACTAGAGTTCGTAACAGTGGGACGTTCAATTCTTATGGCTAACTCTAGATCAAGGCAACCGAAAACGATTAACACATTCTCTTTCCAGTCCTTGAAGTTAGTCCCATTTAGCATAGGAATGGAATTAACACTTGTAGATATTGATGAAGATAATGCAATAGCTGAACAAAGAACAAAATCACATATTCACATAAGAGTTCACATAAAACAACCAATAAAATTCAAACAATAATTAATCCCATCACAAGAAACCTATAGTAACATTAATATTTAGTTTTTGGATAGAAATATTAACTTGTAAGTGGTATTCTTGGTGTAGTGATCAAATATTAACAATAAATCATGTCAAATAATAAGCTAATCTTTAGATCCACTTATTATTCACATGCCAAAAATAACCATATAATTGTTACATATTTATCACCACATGTATGAATTTAATTCGGCCAAATATTAAACTTCCTTTGGGCCGATTAATATTTGCATGAATTAAATTCACGCAACCGTCTTAATATCACAAATTAATTAAAATTCACAAAAGAGGCTACTTTGGCGGCTTATTGGTTCAATTAATTAATTTGATAATATTAATAATCCATAAACACAATTTGAATTTTAAAGTTGCATTCAAAAATTGTCCCCCAAAAAAAATTGTCCAAAAAATCAACCGGTCAAAGTCAACATTGACCATTGACCGTTGACCAGATCATTGACCCTAACTAGGTCAACAGTGGACCGGATGGACCAGGTCAAGTTGACCCAACCCGGTCGCTACCCAGCGCCCTCCTCTTTTTTTTTTTTAATTCGGGTCTCCTATGGTTTAAGCCCCTAGGATTTTGCTGGTTACGGGCCCAGTAAATCCAGGCCCATAACCAGCCCGTTCCCTTAATTAATTTTTTTTTTTGAGGTTTTTGGTCACCCAGCGGTTGCATCCCTGGGTGTCCAATAGTTTACGAGCCCAAATGGCCCATTTTAGATCACAATTGCTCGGAGCTCTAGGCCGAGCGGTTGTCGTGCAGGGGACGCAACCCAGGGCAAACCGGTGTGTTTTGCCAGCAGCTTGTGCCACGGTTCCTCCCCCCCGCCGGAGGGGCTTGATGGGCTTGCCCAGAACACGCCGATGACGACAGCGGTACACCTGTCGCTGGCTAAGAAACCCAAAAACAGCCAAGGTTTCCTTTTTTTTTGTTTTTCCTTACACGGCTGGCTGGCGTTGGCAGTCGTTTTCTTCCTCCGCCACTGCCAAAGGCGATGACTATCATTCTCCGGCGAGTCCTGAGGGTCTCGGCTGATTTCCTTTGCCAGCGGCAGTAAGTTTGTCATCAGTCATCTCACGGTTTACTTGATTCAAAATAACGATTTCAAAGAAATCGTTAATCAGAATCCATTCATTTTTTTTATATAAACAAACGACAGCAACTTTCTCGACATGCGTGCATTATTCATATATTATGAAAGACACTTGGTTCAATAAAGCTTTCTCGAATACCGAATTCTTTCTTAAAAGGAGAAGCAGCATGCATTCAATGTCAAGAATAAACAACAAACAAAACAAAACTTGTTTCTTGACCGAAAACCGAGCATACTGATAAGCAAATCACTTGAACACACAAATATGTACATACATTCAACAATTTAACCAAAAATCTTGAGAAAATATTCCTCAACAATTTAACACGAAACCGCTCTGATGCCATTGGTTAGGAATGAATTAAACCATAATTCTTGCAGGATCGTTCATGTTAAATCATTGAGAAGAATTGATCTAAATTACAGAAGCGTACCTCGATTCATGATTACTGAATTGTTGTGGGTTATCGCCTTCTAATTCAATATGTATTCCTTTGAAACTTCAAGGAAGATGGGATCTCTAGAGAAGCAGGAATGTCTGTAATTTTTTTGAATGAAATAATACGTATAAATTGGGGACCATAACCGGAATAAATAACTTTAGTTATTTTAGTGCATTTTTAGTTTTGTCCATCATAAAATCTAGAAATTACAGATTAATATCTACACATATAATATTAATAAAAATAGCCCATACATTATTTTAATACAAAAAAAAAAGCCTTTTTAATTTTATTTTAATTATATCACTTTAATTTAGACTTTACCTTAAGATAGCATTAATAACACATTTAATTACATATATAGGCCCACAAAGAAAATTATTTTCCAACAATCATATCATTAGATTGAATCCACCTATCATAAGGCTCTCTTGCAACTCTAATGGCATTTGCCGTAGGTTCCGAAGGACATTCTTCCACGAGTTTGTAGTAAGCATATTGTTAATGTTGCGTTTCCAATCAATAAACTTTTAACCTGCCAGTTTATTATTATTGAGAATGACAAATAGCGGATTGAAAGACATAATTGCTGAAATATAATGTAATGGCATAATGTTAATAAAACATGGGTACTTCATTTGAAAACAGAATTAGTACGATGCATAAAGCCTTAAACGTGATCCATGTATGCATAGGTGTGAGAAAATCCAAAAACGTGACACCCCTGATTCGACTAACATATTATCGAGGTTAATATGTCTACTTTGGGTAGATCTTCCATTACCATTCCAAGACCTTCTAGATTGATCTTTTAATATCTCATATTCGTTCATAATCAACCATCAATATTTTGGTCTATACGTCACATCAGTAGAGCTTTCTTTGGAAAGAATAATGACTGACTTATGTTGAGTGTATAACCATTGTTTCGTATTTTATCATGCATCACCCTTGGGTTGCCTCTTTTGGTGAGATCAACAATCAGAATGACGTTTTTATAAAGAAATTATCCTTTTGGGAGAACTAATTAAAGAGCGTTCGCGGCATGCTTCTTTGGGAAATATTATCATTCAATTCTCTTTTTGTTCAATGATAGAGACCATATGCAATTCTCCACGGTTACACACTCCTATCTAATATTTTGAGAAAACATGATTTTATTTTATTTTGATTAACAAAGTCAAAATAAAGTATGCAGTCTTAAAATTCTAGGAGGCGAATTTCTAAAGACTACATGACGCATGAGGCATATTATATGCGAGCGTTGCTCTCTATCCGATATGGCATGTTGTCATACAAAGTGATGAGGAACCAAAAGCTATTAAATGGCATGTAATCAAGCATTAAAAAATGTTATAAACGATTGAGACTGTGATATTTTTTAAAAAAATATATAAAAAGAAAGTAAATAAATTCTTCTCTTAGTGTTCTCTTTTGGTTGACTTTGATTTTTTCTCCTTGGTAAGCTCCTACCAGCTATACTTAAACTTTCCCAAATTATAACTCTTTTGTAATTAAAAATTCAAATTTTGATAAATTAATTCATATTCAATAATTATCCTTTTTACAGTATTTTAAATTTAAATTCAATTTCTAAAATTGAATTTAAAAACACTAATGTGAAATTTTCAATTGGATTACTATCATCCTTAAAAAAATTCAAATTAGTTTAAGACAAGTCATTTTTTCAAACATTTAAAAAGTTATTAATTTAATTAAATAGATAAAAGTCAAATCTTATTTGACTTCCCATGCTTCAAATTTCTTAAACTAATAAGTATGGTTAAATTTGTTAATACTTATATCAATAAATTCAAATCTCATTCAAATTTTGACTTTCTTTAAATTTGTCCACTTTCTCAATTTTGGATTGGGAAACATGAATCTCATTTAGTTTTGGATAAAATTTGGTAGTTACCAATTTTAAAATATCTAATATTTCAAATCAAGAACTTAATAAAAAAATTTGAAAAGTGGAAAGTTTCCAAATTCGAAATCTAGATTCTATCGGACTACGGAACAACACGAGGCCAACCTCTGAGTGGGAAAAAGGATGGTAGGGGCCGAAGCCTTGAGCCCTCTGCACAGCACACGGGCAACCACTAATGCAATATAAACATGCCCTTTGGGGCTGCACACAACGGCTTTCATGTAGTGCAATGCACACAACCTCAGGCCATGTGATGGGTCCATCTCTGGTCATGCATATGGTTGTATTTTCGGTCATCAGATTTTTTAAAATTATATATATACTAATACGGTACTTAGTAAAGTTGGTTAGAACCAACTTATTAGTTCAAAATACCATAGCATGTGAAAACTTTATACTGTAGTAACTTTTTGCCTTTGATTGTAGCATGTGAGAGCTTTACAATATTCCCTAACTAAAAAGTTGATTCTAACCAACTTTGTCAAACACCCTATAGAAATAATTTCCTAAGAAACAAAAATCAAATTTAAGTTGTTGATTGTCTTCATGGCCTCCATTAATGAATCAACAAATCAACTTCGTCTCAGGTGACTGTGGAAGATTTGGCTAAAAAAGGGGGTAATTGTGACCTCGTCTTCTTCGCCAAGCCTTGCAACATCAATGATTATCCGGGGGAAACCAACTCGTTCAACTTTCATGATCTTCATTATCAAATCTTGAGACATCAACTTCAACAATGGTGTAGCCAAGATTGCATCATTCTCGTGAGACCACCCCCAGAGGAAACCAACTTTGTCATTCTACTCCTTATGATGGTCGTCATCGCCATTCTAGTGTTGGTTGCGCTGGAAAGTTAACGATAATTTGATAAACCAAAAACAATGAAGAGAAGGGGGAGGACGAAAGAAATTAAAGAAAGGACAAGCAAAATTAGACCTGATTGTTGGAGGTATTTTTGGGTGTTTTTGTTACTGTAAACTACTAATTTATTTGAATATGTTATTTATTTCACTTTTAAAAATCTTAAGCTATTATTTACTAAGCACTTATTAAATTATGCTATTTGGTGTATGTTCTCAATTCTAATTTTGGGCTTTAATGTGATAACAAAACATGAGAATTGTAGCAAATAGTATATTTACAAATGCAATTGTAACTAGATAGCACGTTTTGAAAATATTTGTAGCAAATAGAAAATTTACAAGGTAAATAGAAAATTAGCAGGCAAAAAATCCACTTACTATAAGTAAAAAAATAATTTACTAACTAAATTTTTTATTTACTATTATTTTTTTAGAAAAACGAGTACGCAATGGAGTTTTAAAAATTTTAAATCAGAGTATTTTCTAAAACACAAGTTTGACATGCTATATATATAAATTAATCAGATCTTATAACATTTGTATGCCGAAGAGTTCTTGTAATGATTGATGAGAAGAACATTTCGAAAGGGTCTTAACCAACTAGTCTTCTTTGATATTCTCTATCCACGATCGGAATGTGTATGGGCACACGTCGTACAGCTCTTCCATGGTGACTCTCCTTCTAACCAATTGAGAAGACCTAGAGCCAAGGTTCGTGATTGTGAACAATAGCTCTCAGGGAGTTCTAAAGTATCTCACAATAGAGTGATCACTCTAAACCTCTCAACTGATCTAAACAACTGAGAAAACTCACTCCCTATTTATAGAGATCGGACCCAGGTTTAGTCATTACAAATAAGGCCTCAAAAATTCAAATTTAGATCAACTTCTAATAAAATCTCATAAAAAACACGTATTTAGATTATCGTTAGATCAGTAGGCCAAAGTCCTAGATCGACCTACCGAACTTACTCCATCAACAAGCTAAACTAATAGATCGGCCTGTCGAACTTGTGATAATATGATCCCTAAGAATCTTTTATTTCCCACCTGGGATTCTTTGGATAGAGCCTCAGTTTTAATTCAAATAACCCAATAAAGAAGTTATCTAATCAAAATAGTCATATCTGGATAATCTCATAGAAAATAAAATATTTTCGATAATTCAACAAGTTTATCTTGTATTAATTTACAAAATTAATTTAATCGATAAACAAACATGAAATATCTGATCGTATCGAATTTTAGCCAATCTAATAATTTAACATAAGTCATCAATTTATTGAAAAAACATGCTGTATCATTACAGGATTTGTTATAAGCTAGCAAAGGGGACTTGATGGACCTATATAGTTCAAGCTCTGATAATTACAAAATATAATATCCCAGATATACATTTATAATTATCAACTCTGACGATGCTCTACTAAAAGCTTAGAGTTGCACTCTCAAACAATATAAAATTACGAAGCTTCAAATTAACTACGTCTCTATGACATATCATAATGTGTCATATCCCCATAGGATATTCACAATCGACTTATGGATAAATTACATCTTACCTTCCCAATTATTTTTATCTTACGTTCCGTTATCTCACCATTAGAAAACTTACTATGTAAAGATAGTATACTATTTGGTTACACCTATGCATCCAAATTCTTGAGCTCTTCAGTTTTTCAATTACAGGATAATGCATATAAGAGAATATCATTGACTCCACCAACAGAGCTATAGATTTCATATCTATAAATAACAGGTCTACGCTATCAAGAGTCATGTCTCGAACATATCGTATGCGTACCATCACAAAGTCAAGATATCACCCTTTGGTACATCAAAAGTCATAAGATAAGATAATGGACCTATTAATAAAAAAAAAATACAGCATATATGATTGTCTAAGATGAATTGATTTGCATAGATAGAATTACTAATCCATATCAATTCCACTTTATATCCCAATCCAACACATCGTCACCTATAACAATGTGCCAATGTTTGTACTTGCATAGTCCAACTTCAATGGCCAAGACAAGCTTTCTCCCGTTAGGGATGTAGACAACATAAAAACCTTAGCATAAATAAAGTGCCCAACTTTATTCCATCGATTGTAGATCTTATGATTTAAACCATCAATTTTAGAATGATGTCTTCTGCATAATCTGTCCATCATATGCTTGATTCTTGAAGGTTTAAACTAATAGTCTCTGATTTTTGTTTGCTTAGCATACATCCAACAAATATAAATATAAAGAGGACAACATTTGGTATATGAACAATAAATAAATTCTTTATTAATAAAATGTCTCCAAAAACATATTGCAACATTTTACTCCTTATGGCATACATGTCTAGCATATTTACCAAACATTTTTAAAACTTGTTGTTAACTTCAAGGGAGAAGGAGGGAAATAATAGATTTGGAGGAGAGATTGAAATAAATAACAATATTAGGATAATGTTTAGTAAATAGCATATTTTGTTAAAGTCTGATATTATATTATAAAGAAAATACCAAAAGAACCCTTCTATGCCAATTTATTTTTTTCCCTTTCTTTCTCTTTCTCCTATTCTTCTTGACAAATACACGGAGCTTACCAAGCATGACCCATTTTTCCTCTCTCTCTCTCTATATTTCTTTCATTCTCTTTTATCTTTCTCTCTTTCCTTTTTTTTTTTTTTTTTCTTTCCTTTCTCTCTTATCTTCCTCATCTATTAATAGATCTTACTTCTATCTTGGCACCTCTCCGGCAAGACAACTTCTCTCTGGAGCAACAACTCCTCAACTAGACATCTCCATCGATGGCGACAACGAGCTAGTGAAGTCTGTTTGTAACACCCTCCATCTTAACTAGACAAAACACATGCCTAGTTAAGCTAGTGAGTGCTGCCTTTACTTCAACATGTAGAATTTATTAAAAAAAAAAAGAATCTCTTCATTTATCTTTTTGCGTATCATATTATTGGATAAAAATTACAAACTAAAAAAAAAAACTTACAATATTTACAAAAAAATATATATATCTTTTCTAGGACAAGTTCTCAAACTCTCGATTATACACATCAAAAACTACAGTATTTAAAACATAATAGTTCTCATTAGCAGCATGTGAACATCAAGTCAGCCGTAGCACCTTAAACAACTTCTATTCCTGCACATCAACATCTGCATCACAAGGAACTAAATGAGCTATAACTCAGTAAGTAGAATCTTGAGTTGACATCACAAGGTCAAACATGTATTTTAAACCATGGCATTCTATTGTGCCCATTTTCAGTTAAAAGAAAACATTTTTAGTGAAAGGCAGTCTATGGCGCCTTAGTCAAGTATAGAACTAGCTTAATATCCGATAGGCCGTGAGTTTTTAGAACCTATTCTTTTCAGTCTTATGGCTACCCTATATTGAAAAACCTTATGCTTCAAGGGATATCGCCATCATAACTTGGGTACGCCGGTCGCTCCTGCGTAAATACTTCTCATACAAGTACTATTATTTCTTATGAAGTTTGAAAATAGGATTCTTCTTACTTGAAAGCTAGGAAGACTTAAAGAAAGTGTGAATAGTGGACCCTTCTTGGTGAATTTGATGTGCTATTGACCAGCCATATTCATATTGTAACCATTCCAGCACAAAGAAACAATTTTAACAATCATACTTATACCAACTTACAATCATCTTCTTGATATGTAAAAATCGAAAAATTCATAGATCTTAGAATACAAACCCAATTGTCATGAAAATTTGCAAATCAACAATAAACATATCAAAGAATCTCCCTGTAAAATTTCACATCATTTGGGTTTAATTTGTCTAGGTTCACAAACAAGCAAAGCTAGTTTACTGCTAGCAAAATTTCAGCAACAGGTCCTGAATTTGAAAAATTCACCAAAAATTCATCCTTCAACATTTTTCGACAAAAATTTGGTGCAACATATCTCTATATGTCCACTGTCAATCCTCAAAATTTCAGCTTCAAAATCCAAGTAATCTAGGAGATATGAAGCCCGAAATCAGGGTTGTTGCACACTTTTTTTTTCTAGAATTTCAGCGTAGCATTTTCTTAAACATCATGCTTGCATTCAGCAAAATTCATAGAAAACAGAGCATATTTGAATTTAAACACTTCCAAATCATGCTTAGATCACACCACAGCAAGAGGAACACCCATTTACATTCAATTAAACCCTTTCTTACATCATTTAACTAAAGACATCTTTACTTCCATGAAATTTTACACAACTAGCCCATATACATACAACCCATAAAAACCCCATCAAGAAGCATGAAAATACCCATCTAATTCAAGAAAAATGTCTTACCTTGGCTGCTATATAAGTTGGCCTCTCAAATTTAGGTTCAAACATTTTCTCAAGAAAACTATAGTTTTTTGGGTAGTTTCTTCCCAAATCCAAACCTTCAAGCTCTCAAACCCTCACTTCTTTGGCTTTTGTTTGAACGGAGAAGAGAAGGCTCAAAGTAAAGTTTTTTTCTTTTAGGAATAATATGGTCAGAGACGTGAGGTACAGGTTATATGTGGTGGATAAATGTTTAGGTGACAACTAGGCAATTGACATATTATAATCATATATTTTATTTCATAATTCTACTAATAGCCCCACTAAAAATACCTTTTCACATATAAACCCCCAACGTTAATATATGTTCATAAATGTACCACCATTTTTAACAAAGTCATACAAACAGATATCAACTACTAACTTTAACTGTTATTAACATAGTCAATTAAACTAAAACATAATAAATCATGAAATGAACCAACAATAAAAACATATTATTTTCAATTATTCGTAGCACATCAATTCTTGCCAAGTAGGTCATCTAACTCTTCACTGTAAAAAAAAAAAAAAAACACTTGAAATATCATTAGATTTCTCAAAGACTCTATATAATAGAACGTTATATCATGATTAAAATAATAAAATGTACAATTTACTATTCAAATTTACTATGAAAAATGCTTTATATAACCATACACATTTGTGAGAATTTTGGGCATTAAATTTCTCCCCTCCTTATTAAATTTCATCCTCGAAATTCGACATACCAAATAGTTCTGAATATTTGCTCCACATCTCTTCCTCTCTTTCCCATGTGGCTTCTTCTACTGAATGATTCTTCCACAAAACCTTAACTAGTTGAATCTTCTTGGTCCTCAACTCCTTTTCTTTTCTATCAAGGATCTTTACTAGTTTCTCCTCATATGCTAAATCAGTGGTTATTTCCAATGGTTCAAAACTTAAAACATGCGAGGGGTTTGGAATGTACTTCTTGAGCATAGATGCATGAAAAACATTATGTACACTAGATAATGAAGGAGGTAAGGCCAACCTATATGCTCTATATCCAACCCTTTCAAGGATTTCAAATAGGCCAACATACTTTGGGCTTAACTTTCCTTTTTTTTCCAAATCTCATGACGCCCTTCATTGGAGCTACCTTCCCCAACAATAAACTCTAAATCTTTTCTTCTTCTATCTACATATCTTTTCTATCTACTTTGTGTTGTCTTCATTCTATCACGTATCTTTTCTACTACCTTAGCGATCATTTGTAACATCTCTGGACCGAGTAATTCTCTTTCTCCAACTTCATCCCAATGAACTAGAGATCTACATTTTCTTCCATATAGCGCTTCATAAGGTGCCATTCCAATCATCACTTGGTAACTATTGTTGTAAGTAAATTCCACTAGAGGAAACTTTGCATGCCAACTCCCTTGCAAATCAAGTATACAAGCTCTTAACATATCTTTCAATATCTAAATTACCCTCTCCAATTGTCCATCACTTTGAGGATGAAATGCTATGCTAAATGCAAGCTTCATTCCCATAGCACTATGTAAGCTCTTCCAAAATGCAGATGTGAACCTAGGGTCTCTATCAGATACTATTGAAATTGACACTCCATGTAATCTGACTATCTCTTTGATATACAATTGAGCATATTGATCCATGGTATAAGTGGACTTCACTGGAAGAAAATGGGTAGACTGGGTTAACCTATCCACAACCACCCATATAGAATTGAATCCTTATTGAGTTCTAGGCAATCCAAGTACAAAGTCTATTGTGATGTGTTTCCATTTTCACTCTGGAATCAATAAAGGCTTCAACAGCCCTATTGGTCTTTGATGTTCAATCTTAACTTGTTGACAAGTTAAACATTCAACCACAAACTTTGCTACATCTTTCTTCATTCTAGGCCACCAAAAATGCTACTTTAAATCTCTATACATTTTTGTGCTACCTGGGTGTATTGAATAAGGAGTCATACGAGCTTCCTTCAAGATGTCTTCTTTAATGGCTTTAACAAATGGCACACATAACCTCTCTCTATATCTTATAATCCCATCTTCAGCAACTGAGAAGTTTGGTCTTTGTCCTGCATTAATCTTGTTTCTCAACCTAATCAAATACTTGTCCACTTTTTGGCCTTCTTTAATTTTATCTTGTAGCACAGGTTGCAATACTAGAGCTAACAGTTTACTCCTTATTCCTTTTGGGACTATTTCAAACTCTATAACCCTTGCAAATCCAATAATATTGGCTTTTGAATGACATGGAGGGACAACATTGATTTTCTACTTAAGGCATTAGTGACCATATTTGCTTTATCAGGATGATAGTTGATTGCACAATCATAGTCTTTCACAAGCTCCAACCATCTACACTGTCTCATATTCAACTCCTTTTGGGTGAATAAGTACTTTAGACTCTTATGGTCAGTATAAATCTCACACTTCTCACCACACAGGTAGTGTCTCTAGATTTTCAAAGCAAAAACTACTGCAGCAAGTTCCAAATCATGAGTTAGGTAATTCTTTTTATACTCTTTTATTGCCTTGAGGCATATGTGATTACCTTCCCATCCTACATTAACACACAGCCTAAGCCATTCTTAGAGGCATCACTATGCACCACAAATCCACTAGTTCTTGTTGGAATGGTAAGCATTGGAGCTGTGATTAGCCTATGCTTCAATTCTTGAAAACTCTTTTCACAAGCATCAGTCCACTGGAATTTCACATTCTTTCTAGTCAGCGATGTTAAAGGAGTGGCTATTTTAGAGAATCCCTCAACAAATCGTTGATAGTACCCCGCCAATCCTAAAAAGCTCCTAACTTCTGATACATTCGTTGGTGCTGGCCAGTTAGCAACAGCTTCCACTCTACTTGGATCAACAGAAATTCCATTCTTAGACACTATATGTCCTAGGAATGCCACTTGTTCTAACCAAAATTCACACTTCTTAAATTTGGCATACAACTTGTTTTCCTTGAGAACTTGCAGCACAATTCTTAAGTGTTCTTCATGTTCCTTCTTACTTCGAGAATAGATCAAAATATCATCAATAAACACAATCATAAATTTATCAAGAAACTGCTTGAACACCCTATTCATTAAGTCCATAAATGCAGCAGGGGCATTTGTTAAACCAAAAGGCATCACTAAAAATTCATATTGCCCATACCTTGTTCTAAAGGCAGTCATCTGCACATCTTCTTCTTTGATCTTCAATTGATGATATCCACTTCGCAAATCAATTTTTGAGAAAATGGAAGCACCTTGTAATTGATCAAACAAATAATCTATCCTTGGAAGTGGATACTTATTCTTAATGATCACCTTATTTAACTCCCTATAATCAATACATAACCACAATGTGCCATCTTTTTTCTTCACAAATAACACAGGCGCTCCCTAAGGAGAATAACTAGGGCGTATAAAACCCTTATCAAGTAATTCTTACAGTTGTACCTTCAACTCCTGTAATTCTGTTTGTGCCATTCTGTAGGGTGCTTTGGAAATTGGTGCAGTCCCTTGTACAAGATCAATTACAAACTCAATCTTTTGATCAAACGGCAATCCTGGTAAGTCATCTGGGAACACTTCGAGGAACTCTTGAACTACATCCACACCTTCCAGCTTTAACTTTTGTTCCATTAAAGTATCCATAACATTAGCCAAATAGTTGACACAACCTTTATTAAGCATCTTTTGAGCTTTGATTGCAGTTATAACTGGTATAGATGATCTCCTTATGGTTCCTCTAAATACCAATTATTCTTCTCCAGGTGGCTGAAAGATCACAATTTTCTTGTTGCAATCAATTATGGCATGATATTTTGTCAACCATTCCATACCCAAAATGACTTCAAAATCAGCCATATCCAAAACCACGAGATCCACATATAAGGTTCTATCAACAATCTTAATCGAGCAAGCCCTTAACATTTGATTTGATTCCATTTCTTCCCCATATGGTAATGTTACACTATATCTCATTTCCAACAAATCCGGTGTAATGCCCAATTTCCTCACAAATGTACTTGATGCAAATGAATGCGTAGATCTTGAATCTGTCAATGCATTTGCAACAACTCTAGAAATTAAAATATTACCTGAGACTATAGAAGCATCCACGTTAGCTTGTTCTTTTGTCATCGCATACACCCTTCCTTGGACTTTCTTTTGCATCGTGGGACAATCCTTTGCCAAATGCCCTGGCTTTTTGCACTTGAAACATAAGTTACTACCTTTATAACACTCTCCAAAGTGATTCTTCCCACACTTAGCACATAATGGCTTCTTAGTTATATTAGCAGCTTGCTCAACTCTGGGGCGTTTACTATTTTCCTATTGTGGCTTCTGTTCTGCCCTTTTCCACTAGGTAGGATTCCTTGGGGTTAATCTTGATCTCCTTTGTTGTCGAAACTTTTCAATGTCTTTTTCATCCTGATCTGCCATCAATGTTTTGTCGACTAACTCCCTAAACTCCATTGTAGAAGACATCTTCACATCCCTTTTGATTTCAGGATTAAGACCTCCCAAGAAGTGGTCTATTTTCTCATTGTTGTCTTGGGAAATATAAGGGACAAATCTATAACCTTCATCAAATTTTCTAACATAATCACACACTGACATCCCACCTTGCTTCAGCTCCAAAAACTCCTTTACTTTTTGTGATCTAGCATCCCTAGTGAAATATTTTTCATAGAAGATATTCTTGAATCTATCCCAAGTCAGCTCATCCATATTCACTCCAAGCTCAATTCCTTCCCACTAGGTTCTAGCTCTTTTTTTAAGCACGAAAATTGCACAAAGTACCTTTTCAGCATCATTGATCCTTATATAATCAAAGATAGCATCCAAAGATTTCACCCACTCCTCGGTCCAAACCACCATCAAAGTCAAGAGGTTCCATTTTCCTGAATTTCTCATAGACAGTTTGTGAGACATCTGGTCAAGGTGGAAGGGGTAGCTAGTTCTGTTGACCTCTCTGTTCTATGAATCTATCAATCTATCTGGTTTGTCTCTCTACTAATCCAGTAAGGTTTGCCATAATTTGCACCAAATCAAGTGGCAGTTCTCTAGGTGGTAGGTCATTAACCACTCTTGTTTTTCTCTTAGGAGCCATTACTTCATTCACCTATGTAATACCCTATTTTATCCCATGTTTCTTAAATAATTACGTTTTTTTTTAATATTACAAAAAATAACAAATAAATTGCATGCATAAAACACAAAAATTCTACCAATTGTTTGAGTTGCTGCACTCTTTGACGTTCATTTGCCTTCAATTAGTCTTTAGGAACGATTTAAACCATTCGTTTTGATACTAAAACTATAACACCCTCCATCTTAACTAGACAAAACACATGCCTGGTCAAGCTGGCGAGTGCTACCTTTACTTCAACATGTAGAAATTATTAAAAAAAAAAAAACTCTTCATTTATCTTTTTACGTATCATATAATTAGATAAAAATTACAAACTGAAAAAAAAAACTTACAATATTTACAAAAAATATATATCTTTTCTAGGACAAGTTCTCAAAGTCTTGATTATACACATCAAAAACTACAGTCTTTAAAACATAATAGTTCTCATTAGCAGCATGTGAACATCAAGTCAGTCGTAGCAACTTAAACAACTTCTATTCCTGCACATCAACATATGCATCACAAGAAACTAAATGAGCTATAGCTCCATAAGTAGAATCTAGAGTTGACATCACAAGGTCAAACATGTATTTTAAACCATGGCATTCTATTGTACCCATTTTAAGTTAAAAGAAAACATTTTCAATGAAAGGTAGCCTATGGCACCTTAGTCAAGTATAGAACTAGCTTAAAATCTGATAGGCCGTGAGTTTTCAAAACCTGCTCTTTTTCAGTCTTATGGCTACCCTATATTGGAAAATCTCATGCCTCAAGGGATATCACCACCATAATTTGGGTGCGCCAGTCCCTCCCGCATCCCTTGCCTACCCAGATATTAAATGGTGTTTTATACTTTATTTTAATACATAACACAAGGATACAATAGCTTTTGCTTTTGTAAACAAGTAAATAAGACAATCACAATTACACAAATCCTTTAACTCGTTGAGTTTATAAAATACTTCTCATTCAGGTACTATTATTTCTTGTGAAGTTTGCAAATAGGATTCTACTTACTTGAAATCCAGGAAGACTTAAAGAAAGTGTGAAGAGTGGACCCGTCTTGGTGAATTTGATGTGCTATTGACCTGCCATATTCATATTGTAATCATTCAAGCTCAAAGAAACAATTTTAACAATCATACTTATACCAACTTGCAATCATCTTCTTGATATGTAAAAATAGAAAAATTCATAGATATTAGAATACAAACCCAATTGTCATTAAAATTTGCAAAACAACAATAAACATATCAAAGAATCTCCCTGTAAAATTTCATATCATTTGGGTTTAATTTGTCTAGGTTCACAAATAAGCAAAGCTAGCTTACTGCTAGCAACATTTCAGTAACAAGACCTGATTTTGAAAAATTCACCAAAAATTCATCCTTCAACATTTTTGGACGAAAATTTGACACAACATAGTCATTCCTCAAAATTTCAACTTCAAACTCCAAGTAATCTAGGAGATATGAAGCCCATAATTAGGGCTATTGCACACTTTTTTTTCCCATAATTTCAGCTTAACATTTTCTCAAACATCATGCTTGCACTCACCAAAATTCATAGAAAACAAAGCAAATTCAAATTTAAACACTTCCAAATCATGCTTAGATCAAACCACGGCAAGAGGAACACCCATTTACATTCAATTAAACCCTTTCTCACATCATTTAACCAAAGACATCTCTACTTCCATGAAATTTTTCACAACCAGCCCATAAACATACAACCCATAAAAACCCCATCAAGAAGCATGAAAATACCCATCTAATTCAAAAAAAATATCTTACCTTGGCTGCTATATAAGTGGGCCTCTCAAATTTAGGTTCAAATGTTAATTTTCTCAAGAAACTATAGTTTTCTGGGTAGTTTCTTCCCAAATCCGAACCTTCAAGCTCTCAAACCCTCACTTCTTTGGCTTTTGTTTGAATGGAAAAGAGGAGGCTCAAAGTAAAGTTTTTTTCTTTTAGGAATAATATGGTCAAAGACGTGAGGTAGAGGTTATATGTGGTGGATTGATGTTTAGGTGACAACTAAGCAATTGACATATCATAATCATATATTTTATTTCATAATTCTACTAATAGCCCCACTAAAAATACCTTTTCACATATATATCCCTAACATTAATATATGTTCATAAATGTACCACCATTTTTAACAAAGTCATACAAACAGATATCAACTACTAACTTTAACTGTTACTAACATAGTCAATTAAACTAAAACATAATAAATCATGTAATGAACCAACAATAAAAAACATATTATTTTCAATTATTTGTAGCACATCAATTCTTACTAAGTAGGTCATCCAACTCTTTACTATAAAAAAAAAAAAACAAAAACAAACACTTGAGATTTCGTTAGATTTCTCAAAAACTCTATATAATAGAACGTTATATCTTGATTAAAATAATAAAATGCACAACATACTATTCAAATTTACTATGAAAAATGCTTTATATAACCATACACATTTGTGAGAATTTTGGGCATTACACTATTAAATCTCCAATTGTCATCCCAATGTAGATAAGATCTCTATCATATTATTAGCTTTTGGTAACAAAGCAATTGGCATCTACTTGCAAAGAGCAAGGTCAAAGCTCATTCAATGGTGAAGAGGTCTTCTTGGTGCAAGAATCATAGGCATGGTAGAGGTCATGGACAAGCAAGGTCGTGGCAAATGTCTTCTCTTCGTCATCGTTGAAGACGACGTAGCTGCCGTGCCAAAGATCGTGGAGCAACGAAAGTTATTTGGACATGACTGAGGCTACTCCGTCACAGCAACATCGTGGAGGAAAGAGATGAGAGAGAAAGAAGCGGGAGATGAGTTAAGAGGGGGAAAATAAAAAAAGGCATTAAAAAAAACTTAATGTAAAGAAGGGTAATATAGATAAATCAAATTAAAATTTTAGGAGAGGTATGTCAACTAAAAATAGCATGTAAAATAACAAAAACCTAAAGTAAAAAATGACATTTACTACCATGATTTTGGGTAATATGAACAAATCAAATTAAAGCATTGGTTCATACAAGTTAACCTAAACTAATAGAGTATTTAAGAAGACAGTTGGAATTGAAAATATTGATTTAAAAACTATAATATATGATAATTTTATAATATAATAATTTTTTTTATTATTATTGGTGAAAGCTTTATATTGGTTCCAACCCATCTTTTGAATTTTCTATTGCTCTTTCCTTAAATCATCGTTTAGAACAAATTCCTAGACTCTTTGAATTAGGGGAAAATTAGGGTTATAGTATTTACTTATAAATCTCTCTTAAAACAAGCAGGGTTTTGAAACCAAACCCTGTCCGTCACCTCCACCATCGACTTTCTTCAACATCAAAACCTATTTCCATTCTCCTCCACCATCGGCTGCAACTCCCGAGCGACCTGAGCACCGATCGGCGTACCGAGCGGCGACCCTTTGGCGGCAGCGGCCTCCCTGATTCCGTTCTCCTCACTCGTCAGGTTTTCTTTTTCCTTTTTCATTTAATTTCTGCCGTACACTGGCCCTTTTTTCCCCTTCTATAGCTACTGCAGTAATGTATAGAAGGGTGCGTTTTTAGAAAAGTTATATAACATTAAAGTTATCTAATTATACAGATATAAAAAAAAAAAAAGCAGTATGTCTTTTATATTCAGTTAGGAATAAGTAATTTTGTGTTATATAAAAATATAATTCTACAAAAAGAGCAGTTTACTTTTAAGTCGGTTAGGATAGGAATAAGTTGTTTTTTTTTTTAATTTCTTTACATGTGCTTTTGAAATTTGGTTGCTTGTTGAAAATTGTTATTGTGATTTTTGGTTGCTGTGGGTGAAAAATGTGTTTTTTGGTGGTAGAATGTATGTTATATTGGCAAAACACAGTGGGTGTAAGCATGAAACCTGTTCATTCTTGGCTTTTGCCTTGATCTGCCTTGAGGCTTACGCCTTGCCTCAATTATATAAAATGACTCACTTCCCGATTCTGGCTTTTAAAACTGTGTCTAACTGTAATTTTAATGTGTTTGTTTTCATGGTAAATTCATCTTCTCCTTTATATCTATTTCAAGCTGGCCCTTTACCCATAATTTTTGACTAAAACCTCAAATTATCTTGTTTGAATCATGTAACATATTCAGAAGAGAGAAAAACCATTGAGAGTGTTTTAGGTTTGTCCCTTGTGATGTAAATAATGTAATTTGATAAAAGAGTTATACAAGTCTCTTGTCTCTTTAGATATGTAAATATAGAAGAGAAGAATTAAATGCAACTGTATAATCACTGAGTAGTAAGTAAAGGTAGCTATCTTAGAAATGTCTTAAACATTCACTTTGGTTTTGAGGAAGAAAAACAAGAAACTAAGAACCCCTAAGTTTCAAGAAGTTCACATCTGGTTAAATATCAACTAAGAGGTGATTAAAAGAAAAGTTTTCCAAATCTGGTGTTGCTGATCACTGATTTTTAATGTATTTAACCTGGCCTTTATGTTAGGTTACTCTGGGTTTATGTTACGTTTGTTTAATTCCTCCTTTATGTTATATCACTTTTTTAGCACTAAATCATGTCAAAACATTCCTTCCATGGGGCACTTTTGCATCTTCTTTTGCCCTATTTGAAAACTTACCAATTGATTTTCTTTAAAAGTTTGTCTATTATGTTTCTTAGTTTATTGAGTATGAAACTATAAATCACTAGCAGTTGATAGCACTCATATAAAATTTGAGTTTTAAATTGAATGCTTATTTTCCTGCATTTGCTGTTTTGGTTGATTCTATAATATATAGAATTCATAAGAATTAAGCTTATTTATTTAATTGTTTTAGACACTTTTTAATCGGGAAGTTACAACTGATTTATGCCTGATTCTGGTAGCAAATACGGGTTTGTTTTTGTTAACAAGTTAATTAATCCAATTACGTACTTTCCAGTGCTTTTCTGTTTGAGTCATCGACTTGTAATGGTGGTCCCTTTGCCTCATGATGCCGAATATTAGAAAAACATATATGCATTCTTGAGTTTTTAATCTCTGTTAGTTACTAAGGGACCAAAGCATTTTCCAGGTCCAAACCCTAAGAATGGCCGAGTTTCTTTTTGAAGATATTTTCAAGATCGATCGATTGAACCCCGATGGGAAAAAGTTTGACAAGGTTACTCGAATAGAAGCGAAGAGTGAGAAGTTTGATATGTTCATGCACCTAGATGTGAATACAGATGTGTATCCGATGAAGGAAGGTGAGAAATTCTCGATGGCGCTAAGTTCCACACTGAACGAGGATGGAACACCTGACACTGGTTATTACACTCCGGGCAACCGCAAGACACTTGCTGACAACTACGAGTATGTCATGCAAGGTAAGCTGTATAGAATTGCTGAAGGTTCTGGACATCACGGTAAAGCGGAAATAGATGCTTCATTTGGTGGCCTTTTGATGATGCTGAAGGGCGATCCATCTTATTTCAAGAAGTATGAACTTGATCAGAGGCTGTTTCTTCTTATAAGGAAGGTTTAAAACTCGATGCTTATGGCAAGTTTGTCTCGGAATATGAACATAGTTTAGCTTGTTAAAGTGTATTAACTAACTTTGTTGTTGTCTCTCCTCCCGAAGAAGATGACAATGGCCATGGCAAAGCACTCGCAGAACTTAAAGTTTTTAAAGCTTTCTGTTGTATGAACTTGGTTTCCTGCTTACTCTTTTGTCGACTGCTACATATTGGAACCTCTACATATTTTGTATATAAGTTGACTTGAAACTTGTTCATTTGATAAAAATTTTCTTTTTGCATTTTTCTCTTTTATGGACAGCAAAACAGCAAGTAAACGCCTTGCAGATGTCAAGATTAGACTTGGTTGCCTCTGAAACGAAGGGTTTAGGAATCCATGTTGGCCTTATTGATGCTCGAGTATCTATTTTCAATTTAACGATTCCGCAGGGTTTGGCTGGTGAATGGCTTTTTCCCCCGAACTAAAAAACTTCCTAATTAAAGTTGCAACCAATTTGGCGTTTTTTCCCGTGACTTCTAAGGAGTCAGTCTTTCGGTGGTTGTAAGAAAGGGAACATGAAAAAAAGTTGAAAATATGAGAGTCGCAAAATCTATGGCACAGGATGACATCAAAATTTAATAATTTCCGTTGTACCAAAAACTAGGCAAAGATAGTGGGAAAAGGACCATTATTTCCGTTGTAGGAATACTTAAGTCTACACCCATGCTGGTTTGCTCTAATTTTTCTTCGTCAAAATGCTTATTTGTGTAGTTAATCGGTAAGTTTGCTTTCAAGTTTTGTGAGGAAAAACATTGTAGCAAATTTAGTTTGTAGTTCAAACTGCATTTGTTAAATGACCTATAAGCACAATATGAACAATCGAATTTATGATTTTCATGTATAAAGATTTTAAATTATCTAATATAAAAGATTGAAAAATCATCACCAACTTTCCTTTTTTCTATTTTAATTTTTAAATTATTATGTGATGATTTTTTAACTATAGAATTATTATAAGATGATTTTTTAACTAGAAATAGAAAGAAGGACTAGAAACGACACTTATTATCTCAATGACACCAAAAGGCTATTAAATGAGTAGAATTGGGATATGGATGATAGCAAATATGAATTGTACTGCAATTTGTGATTCACATTGCATTGCCAAACAACCTATTAGGATTCTAGTACATTTTTTTTTTTGGTTTCATCTAAGTCCTCAACATGTTGGCTTGTGGCACTTGTGTCCTCAACCTCCTATTTTCTTCCTGGTCATTTGTTTTCATGTGATGCTTTTCATTAAACTACAGGGCAAAATTTGACGAAATAACTCACCAAAAAATTTAATTGGAGAAATAACATTTTTTTTTTTTGCACCAAAAAATGCCGACATGTCTCATGTATCTTTTATATGGCCTCCTTTTATCCATCTCAGCCTCCACGTTGCCTTGCCCTTCCCAAAGACAAAACTCAACCTCTGCCCTAAATCACATCTCTGCCTGATCATCCCTCCCTCGCCCATTTTCTTGCTTCGCTACCCAAGCTGAACCGAACTCTCCTAGTTTTCTCTCGCTGCTTCGAACTCTCCCCAGTTCTCTCTCTTCTTCTCCTAACTCTCTCATGCTTGAACTCCTTCTCTTCGCCACCCTCTGTCTATCTTTTCTCTTCCAACTTTGTTTTGCTCACCTCTTTTGGGACGATTGTCACCTCCAAACAAGAAGCCCACAAGCATCAGTGCCGGCAACCGTTGACTGCCGTTCCCTTCACATTGTTCAACGCAACAAGCTATGACCGACGACCCAATAGAGTTAACCCATTACATAGATGTGTACAATGTTTTTTTAATTCTTCAAGCTGTGAACTGTAATGGAAGTGTGAATTTGTTCCCAATTTTTTGGCTGAAAAATGGAAAAACTCCCATCAGATTGATGGGCCTGGTGACGTCTATTGTGGGGTCGATACGGGGTTTGAATAGGGTCTAAATATGGAGACCCTATATCGACCCATATCGATCCCTTATTGTTTATGTAAAATGGGGTGGAAAACCAAATAGCTTTATCAAGTAAAACCAAATAAATTTTGGTATTCAACCTGAAAAAAGTTGAAACTAACACCATCCTGATTAATTGCAATCTATAGTCGAGGAATAGCAATTTTCTGCTAATCAAAAAAGAAAATTGCTGGTTATTTATGCTAGAAAAAAGAATCAAAATAGAACATTAACATCCATGAAAAAATGCACATGCTCAATTAATCTTGTTGGTTGGTGAAGAATTATAAGTTTGTAACTGAAAAATCATCATTGGCTAAAATTTTTAACTAATAATAATTATAATAATAACAGGCAAAAATAGTGATAATAATTGTAATTAAACAGGTATACTCAATTAGACTAAGTACGATCCAAGCATTCTTACATCCTAAGGATCTGTCCAAAAGTAGTCCAGTTTGTGTTATATTTCAAATTACCAAGTGCAGTCCAATTTTCTAGCTAACTGCACTCCACAAAAGGAAAACAAGACAAACCATTCTAGGTGATTCAGAGACCCAAATATCATGAATTCAACAAAGAGTAGAAGGATATTATGAAGCACCATATATGAATTCCATATAGGTAGATCATATGTAGACCCTTCATCAACCCATATCAATCTAAGTTTCGTAGTGAGTCCGACTTGATGTGTTCATGTAAAATGTTATAATTCTTGATTTTTTAATCTCATTTGTTCACTGTTATCCTTTTCTCAGTTTTGCCAAGAAATGAAAATCAGCATTTGAAGCACCCTTATTTTTCTACACATATTCAAGTAAGCCGTAAAAAAGTACATGAATTTCCTAAAAATACCAAAATTCTATCTCCTCTGCCCCAGTAGGCATATCAAGACAGGCAACAAAAATGTGAGGAAAAGCATTTTTGGCTCTCATCTTTTATTGTTTTCATAATGAAAACTGAAAAGTAAAAACAAAGGACACTCTGCTAGTGTATCCCAATTTTTTGACATGTGCAGCCTTATTTTCAGCCTTTAATGAGGTTTTAAAAGGAGTTTATCCATTTGGAATTTATTGGGCTTTTATTATGTGACAGCTGTGAGTTCTTTTTCAACAGTTCAACCCCTTTTGCTTTCTTTCTTTCTTTTTTTTTATTTAATCATTGAATGATTGAAATTTAAAAAATAAGAAGCAGAGTAGTGTGTAGCTTGCATAATAGTCCTTAAGCACTTGGAGTCAAAACCCACTTAGCCAAGGAGGAGATAATCTGAAAGTAACATTAAATAGTCCTGATCGGACTTTAAAAAAGCACATTATCAGTAACAATGGAGGCTTTCATTGAAGAGCTAACGTTTACCTTGGGAGAATATATGGTCAATACATTTGAGAAGAGCTTTATTATTTCATTATCATTTGATATCTTTGTTCCTTTCAGTCCCTTAGTGAGACGCTTCAAAGACAGAGGCTAGGAAAGAAAATAAAAATTAAAAATTAAAGCCAATCCTTTCAACTTGGTCAAATAATGGAGGCAAAACTATAGCAACAACATACTAATCTTAATCACAAGCATCTAACAACAAAGTAACTTAAACAACTAATAGTTTTATTTAAAATTGGAGTTACAAAGAAAACAAACTTTAGGCAAAACCAGCATTGCTAAGCTAAAATAATTAATCGCACCATCTTTATAATATAAACAAAGCCTCCATTGTTTATTTTTTTCCTTTTTCAACATACGCATCCAGATTGCTCTTTGGTGTTAATTTCGCTTTAATTGTTTTTAAATTTTCTTTCAGTTTTTATAAAATTTGTTTTAATATTGAATTGCCTCCCAAATTAGATCCAATCTTGACGACTCAGGAGCACTATGGTTGTAGGGTATCAAAGAAATCTAAATATGAGTATTATGCCAAGTTCATTATAGATAAACTAGACCCAGACGAACTAGAGTGGTTTAGAGAAACACAATTTGGCCATGTATTGGACGTGGCTAAAAATTTTTAACACTCTGGCCAGTTGTTGTTGTCAATGGTGTTGTGGATGGCAATAATGAACTTTGACAATGAATTTTGGATAGTGGTTAATTGTGTTATAGTCAGGTACATATTAAAAGATTATGCTTTGCTCACAAGATTATGTTGTAGTGATTAGTATCCTGTTCTTAAGGAAGCAGACGAGGATGAGAGGGATGAGGAGGATGAGGATGATGTTACTCCACCTTTTATGCATAGGCATTGGCTGGATAACACAGAAATTTCTATATATGATGTTGTCGACAAAATGGAACAAAAAATCAAAGCCGTAAACAATTTTGAGAAGAGGAAGATGACTGCTTTGATATTTGTCATTGGTGTTTTGATGGCTAACGACAAAAATTGCTTGAAAATCAAATCACAATACTTAACTTTAGTCAATGACATTGATGCTTTATGTGCCTATCCTTGGGGCCGAAAGTCCTTCAAGTATTTGGTCAAGTAATTGAATAAGGATATAAGGAGTAAGGTTAACTCAACCAACGTAACATTCACTTTCAATGGATTTATATATCCATTTCAGGTAACTAAACATGAGGAATTTATATATTTGTTTGTATTTGATATCGTATTTATCATTTTATATTTGATATAATATTTGATCCAAAATTTAATTTTGGTTTAGGTATTTGCCTATGAGTGCATCCCAACGGTAGCAAACAAATTTGCTACCCCCATCCTGGCAGAAGCTCTTGTTCCTTAAATATATTCTTGGAAGACAATAAAGTGGAGGGATGTAGCAAATCCTTCGAGGGTTAAAATAAGCAATTTAATAGATATTAAATTGAGTTATAAAATGAGTTAATATGTGTTAAAATTAATTTAATGAGATTAAATTAATAGGGTTGGTTTTATAATTTTAATTTATTAATCAACCGAATAATGTGAATTTAGTTTTAACAGTTAAAACTTGGTAAAATTCACATTAGTTCTAAGTTATTTAATTTTTAAATTGTTTAATGGTTGGATAACTTAAACAATTCAAAATAAATTTAGATTTTTAGAAAATCTGGTAATTTATTTAAGTATAAGTAGAATGAGATTCTATTAACACATAATATAACTTAGTAATTAAAAATTATTTTTATTTACTAGAGTTATGAAACATATGATGTTTTATAAGATAAAACACATATTTTAAAATAATGAGTGGGAGAAGGTAATATGACAATATAACTTGTGATCTCCACTATTAGCGTAACACCGTGAGATTTAAGTTGCGCCTTGCAACGCTTTGATTTTGTCCTCCCTACGGAGGGTGTATATTTAAATCAATATCAAGGTTGGCTTCCTAAAGATAGGATTTTATAATACATTTTAAAATTGACCTACCCTACAGCGGCAATTTTGAGTTAAGTTGTTAAAATCTGAAATAGTGGGTCACACTTATAAAGATATAATTAAATTGTTAATTATATCTTAACCAAATGTAAACGGTTATTAATAAATATAGAAAATATGAGATATTTTGAATATATTTATTAATTGAGATTGTCTCAATTCAATTCATAAATAATTTGACCTACCCTACGGCGGCACTTTATTTATTAAAATTGAACAATCGTGGAATTAGTAAAATATTTTTTGTGTTTTCCAATATGCATCATGCATCATGTTTACTATTCCAAAACATATATTAATGATGTTTATGCAACCATTTAATTTATTTTATTTATTTATTACAGCAACAATGTCTAATCCAATCATCGCTATTCTCTCAAATGAAAAATTAACCGGAGATAATTTTGTCAAGTGGAAAAGTAACATGAACATTGTACTAATTTGCAAAAATTACAAGTTTGTCCTGACGGAGG